>JAKCPI010001617.1:0-45226 GCA_023213315.1 Euborellia annulipes | reverse complement strand
CTTAAATTGAACTAAAAATAAAAAAAATAATTTGATTTTTGTTATTCAAATTGTTGAATATTTATGACTTAAAATAAAAGCGTGGGGCGCTTCGAAGAGATTCTGATGGCCTAAGTATGGACAATTCCTTAAGACATCAATGGCGCTCCACGCTTTTATTTCAAGTCGGGCTTGCTGCAGTGGCCTTCTATACCAAGAGTCTCGGGTTCGGATCCCAGGCAGTCCAATTATTTTATTTAAGCCAAATGGCCCTGGACTCTAATTTATATATTCATAATAACGGTTATAATAAAAAAGTCTTAAATGACCTAAGTTGTCGAAAAGACTGTGTTTATGTGTGTGTGAATGTGAGTGTGAATGGGAAAAGAGTGTTTAAAAAAAAAAATATCTCGACACGAAAAATCTGGTGTGACAAGCACAATACACAAAGAGAAAGTTGTGTGCTATGCGACCGTCACACCAGATTTTTTAAATAAAATTCATATTAAATTATATTCGGAGATGAAGAAAAGGCGTGAGGAACTTCATTCCTGGCGGGGCTCCTATGACCCCACAAGTTTGCTTTTTTATTATATTTTTATTTTAAACTTTTTAGTTTTTTTTTTTTTTTTTTTTATTATAGATACAGTATTAAAAAAATCTGGTGTGACTGATTGCACAGCACACAACTTTCTCTTACCTCGGGTACTCGAAAGTCGTGTTCTGTGCTTGTCACACCAGATTTTTTTATCAGCATGTCACGTTACAAGCGTTGGCCATGACGTCACAAGCCGTGACGACAAAAATAGGAAAGTTGAAATTTAATATATATGACGAATTATAAAAAAATAATTGTGAGATTTAATTATTCAATTTTTAACTTGATAAAATATAATTTTTAAAATAATTTAAAATGAATCAAACACTAAATAAATATTGTTCTCAGTTTTTAACATGCGTCTATTGATTTCCCATTTTCCAATTATTAAGTTAAGATTAAAAACGCGATTTTAATACCCTTAATTGAATAATTTTCAGTTAAACGCCTACGATCCGAAAAAAAAAGTCTCACTTGCATCGTGATTTCATAAAACCACACAATGTTTTTTTTTTAACTCATGGCACCTAAAAACGTGTTTGTCCAACAAATCTCGAATATTTTCTAACAATGAACCAATACTTTCTCTCTATATATTAACATATATAGGTAAGAGGAAGTAAAATAGAATAATTGCAGAGGGCAGGAATTAATATTGTTATTAGCAAGTATCAGGTTAATTATTGATCTGAAAGAGTGTCTTTTTCGTTTGCCTATAAGAGGTTGATGGCCGTGTGGGTGGCTAGACATGCTGGCTCCTCGGCGCAGCATCCCGGGGAGTCCCAATGGCGCCTTTATGACGGCGCCAGACATCCGGACGGGCCTGCGTCCAGGCAATGGAAAGGCGCCAGGCGTCACGGCGCCACAGCCTCCCTCTCTCTCTCTCTCTCTCTTGTCTTGCTTGGCTCCTCATCCCCCCCCCCGATTGATTATATGAGAAGAGAGAGAGAGATGAAAAGCAGGTGGACATTCATCCAATCGGATTCATTATTCAATTCACACACCCTCAGAAATCTTTTTAATAAAATAGAGAGAGAACGCAAATAGATTTCATCTCTCTCTCTCTCTATATATACCATATATGTATTTATATTTACTTTCTCTTCTTGCCGAAGAAAGAGAAATTTTCGCATTCATGTTGAAAAATACTGGAAAATACACGTTTTGTGTTCAAAAAAAAAAAAATCTGGTGTGACTGGCGCACAGCACACAACTTTCTCTTACCTTCGGTAATCGAAAGTTGTGTACTGTGCTTGTCACACCAGATTTTTGTGTCGACATGTATTTAGTTCCCGACAGTAGGGAATATTTGAATTCAGATGTAAAATTTATAAGTATGGGAAAATATTTATATTTTGTTACCATGGCAACCATTTCTCCTATCTTTCCTATGAAGCACAAGAGTAAAGTGTGCTTCAAACAATTTTGAGGGCAAAACGAGAATATACATTTTAAAGAGCATCTAAAAAATAATTGATTTTTGAATTTTAATCAAAATCGTTAGAGCGAATTTTGAGAAAATCGGAAAAAACTGAAAAAGTACATCAGTAAAGTACTAGTACTCTTTGGCCGATTTTGATTAAAAGCTTATTTTTCCGGTCCCGGGGGCTGTTTAACTTAAATATAAAATTTCAGCCTCCTAGCTCAATTCCTTCATGCTTAAAAGTGAACACACACACACACAGACAAAACAGACAGACCATGTCGCGAAAACCACTTTTTTGGATTCAGGGGGACCTCAAAACGTGAAGATCCATCAAAATCTCGACATCGAATTTTTGACATGAATCCAATACTTTCTCTCTCTATATATATTAACATATATATAGAGGTAAGAGAAAGTAAAACAAAAACAGCAGAAGGGTTTTGGTTTTTCAACCCTCTTTTTTACTTTCTCTACCTATGTATATATGTAATATATATAGAGAGAGAAAGTATTGGTTTCATGTCAAAAATTCGATGTCGAGATTTTGATGGATCTTCACGTTTTGAGGTCCCCTGAATCCAAAAAAGTGGTTTTCGCGACATGGTCTGTCTGTCTGTCTGTCTGTCTGTCTGTCGTGTGTGTGTGTGTGTGTGTGTGTGTTCAATTTTAAGCATGAAGGAATTGAGCTAGGAGGCTGAAATTTTATATTTAAGTTAAACACCCCCCGGGACCGACAAAATAAGCTTTTAATCAAAATCGGCCAAAAAGTACTAGTACTTTACTGATGTACTTTTTCAGTTTTTTTCGATTTTCTCAAAATTCGCTCTAACGATTTTGATTAAAATTCAAAAATCAATTATTTTTTAGATGCTCTTTCAAATGTATATTCTCGTTTTGCCCTCAAAATTGTTTGAAGCACACTTTACTCTTGTGCTTCATAGGAAAGATAGGAGAAATAAATGGTTGCCATGGTAACCGAATTTAAATCTTTTTCTTTTTATTAGATTAAAAATCAATTATTATTTAAACGCCCATTTTTTTTTTCGGAGAAAACATATCTCTCTCTCACAAAACTATCTTCTCTCTCTTCTACGCGTTTTAAATTTTTCTACCTTATCTTCGCATTTGACCAATGTTAATTTCCTATAGGGATTTGTATGTTAATTTCGATTCAAAAGGGGGTCCCCTTTGGAACTTTTTACGCATTTAAAATTTTTTTTTCCAATTCTTATGAAATTTTGTATTTATTTACGAATCTATATTGTGTATAAAATGTCCAAATATGAGATTAAAATTTTGAAAATAAACCATAGTTTATTTCAAGCAATCAACATTTAAAATGCAAGTTTGAAACTAAGGTGCTAGTGGAAAACTAAATATATCTCGACACAAAATCTGGTGTGACCAGCACAGTGCACAACTTTCTCTTACCGAAGGGTAAGAGAAAGTTGTGTGCTGTGCGCCAGTCACACCAGATTTTTTTTTTTCATACAACCGCAGAGGTTTAACTGAATTATTACGCTCGTAAAAATAAAAAATAAAACAAGTGTAAAATAGACGGTGGGGGGGGAGGGAGGAGTGGGGGGTTTGGTATTTTGTTTACTTGAATCACATCTCCTTCCTTGACAGCTTCACCTTCAACATAAAAAAAAAAAGAAAGAAAACATTCTCTAAATATTCATAGAGCTCATGATAACAAAGAGCGAAAGAGAGAGAGAAAGAGAGAGACTTGACAGATTGTAAAAAGAAAAGAAGAGTATAGAATAAAAAACAATTTTTTTATTTCTTTTTTAAATACTTACAAGGGGACGGCCAAGTGAGTATATCACGGATTCGTTTGAAAATATACATAGGTAAGAGAAAGTAAAAATTGAGGTGATACTTTGAGCCAAAAAATGTTCACGTGTTTCGGCGTTTTTACTCCATAGAGCCCAGAATTGGCCAAAAAAAAATAAATAAATACCCAAATAATTTTCGCGCTTTCAAGTAGTTTCTCTTTGAAACGTTACGATAACAGTCAGCTGTGGCTAGGCTGGTAGCGTAGCCGACTGGTAAATATGAGGTCCCGGGTTCGATCGAGGGAGTAAGCAATTTTTTTTTTTTAATCTTTTTATGTTATCGTAACAAACAATATATTTAAACTGTTTTCCCATTATTTTCTTTTATTAGTTATTAAATTTGTGAAATTTTTTTTCGAGTTTCATTAGTACGCAGACAGTATAGTGCTTCCCTCCTGAAATCCGAAAACAAAAATGTGTATGTAAAAAAAAATATCCTTTATAAACTGCGCTAATAGTCTTATTTGTTTTGCATGTTATCTATATTCGCTTGACTGTACCTAATTTTTTTAATCAAATATAAGCAAATTAAATTTTTTATTAATTTCATGTATTTATTTAATTACTGGATTATTTTATGCCTTCTTTATTTCTTCATATATTTAAATATTGTAATAAATGATATTTTCTTCAGGCATTTAAATTAAATTTTAATTTTAAGGTAATAAATAAACTCGGAAAAACAATTTTAAAAAATTTTTTAAAATTTAATTACTAATAAAAAGAAAATAATATGCCAAAACAGTTTTAAATATCTTGATTTCTTACGATAACAGAAAAGGTAAAAAAAAAATTTGACTTACTCCCTCGATCGGAACCCGGGACCTCATATTTACGAGTCGGCGACGCTACCAGCCCAACCACACCTGACTATTACGTAATATTTCAAACAGAAACTACTTTTTTGAAAGCGCGAAAATTGTTCCGGTATTTATTTATTTTTTTTTTTGTGCCATCGGGGCTCTATGGAGTATAACTTTTCGAGACATGTGAACATTTTTTGGCCTCAAAGTAATCACCTCCAATTTTCTCAAACGAATCCGTGATATACTCACTTGGCCGTCCCTTGTTAATTAAAGATGATGTCAAATGTCAATTAACAATTTTTTTTTTTTTTACTTTCCCACGCTATTTATTGTGTAAAAAATTTCAATCAACTAATTCCTATGTTTTATGACGTCAGAAATACAAAAAAAATCTTGAATTTCTTATTGATGTCTTATACATTTTCTCTATTGTTTCTTGTAGGCAACTTTCAGTTGGAATTTTGATATAAATTTATATATCCTTAAAGAGGACCTTCTAGGGATTACAGGAAAATTATTTTCATCCCGAAATTCCTATAACTTTTTGAGTTATTAATTCCTAAATTTACCATTTCTCCCAAGAAATGTATAGAGAAATATTTATGCATTCTTTGCATTTGTGTATTCCATGAATGTAAACAAATCTTCAAGCAGGCACTGGATTGAAATATAGTAATGAAAATTTTTTTCATAATTAACAATTGTAAGACAAGGCGAGGGTCCGCCATAGGCGAGAAATGGTGTATGTATTCTTTGAATTTACAAAGTCAATTAATTGTACTCACTTGGAAGGAAATTTAGTCATCAGAAGAATGGGCCCATGAACGGCGCCACAAATTTATCCCTCGACCAGGTGCAATCCAGATGGAATAATTGAGGAGACCTCAATTTTAATTAATTAATAAATAAGAAATTATATATAATATTTAAGATATTATATATATCGCGTATATGAGCCGCGAAATTTATACAATTAAATATTTATTAATTCATATATCCGAAAAAATAAGGGTGTACCGCCGGGAGTCGAACCACGGATCCTCCGATTTGTACTCAAAGTGCCCTACCACTGGACCACAGCACGACATTCGGATATATGAAGTTCATATACGCGATATATATAATATCTTAAATATTATATATATAATTTCTATTTATTAATCAATTAATTGTAATAAAAATAAAATAATTAAATCTTGCAATTAAAAAATTATTCAAATTTTTATATAATGAAATGTTTTACTTTAATTGACTTGGGGGGGGCTCGCTGGTATAGTGAGCTAGGGGGTCAGCTTCTACAAATAAGATCCCTGTTCAAATCCTTGGGTTGCGGAATTTTTCTTTAAATAAAAATATTTATTTAATGTAAACAAATCCTCAAGCATAAGAGAATATTAAGGGGGTTCAGGAGCGACGGCTAAACGTACTTTAAAAAAAACTAGACTATTATAAGGAATTTTTCAATCCGGTTTTTTTTTTAATGAATTAAATTCATAAGAGATTATTGGGACATCGAGCTATAATTTGTTTAATGACTTATTAAAAAAATTAACGTAAATTAATTTTTTTGTTATCAAGCAAATACAAAAAAACAATCTGTCCCAATAATCTTTAATTTTTTTTTTAAATTTAAAAATGAATTTATCGTTATTATTAATCACATATTAATTAAGAAACTTTTAAAATAAGCTTAGATGATTTATTTAAAAACCAACTGTCAAATTAGTTCAGCATTCTTGCAATAGATGGCAGGCTAGTCTAACAGCCGATCGCCTAATGGCCTATATTTATATATTTTTATGCTTTTATAAAAGATACATAATATATAATAACATTTATAAAGTATTTATTGTTAAAAGATCAATGAAAATCAACCAAATGCATTAAATATTATTAGCTACCATTCTGACATCTCTTGGCAAATTTTTGAATTACTTGAGCATATTTTTTATGAATGAAAAGAGAAGAAGTTAGAATAGGATAGCCAATCCGCACACACACACACACATACACTCAATGTTAATTTTACTAGTTTCTATTTCATCTAACTTTATAGTGGATCTAAAACTCAAGTATTGACAGACAGACAGACAGACAAGAGAATATTCCATAAATTAACCTCTCCCCTCCCCACCATCACCATCACCCACCCCTCCTCTTCCCTCCCTCGTCTAAGAACTTTATTAATATAAAACAACAACAACTTTCAACTAATTCCAGATCTAACTTATAACAAAACAATAAGATAAACAATAAATGAACCAAGTAGTGTGTTATAATTTGTTGTTATTGTTAATTTGCAATTAAAATTTTTTTATTTTTTTTGAATTTGATAGATCAAAAAAAAATCTGGTGTGACTGGCGCACAGCACACAACTTTCTCTTACCTTCGGTAATCGAAAGTTGTGTTCTGTGCTTGTCACACCAGATTTTTTGTGTCGACATATATTTAGTTCCCGACAGTACGGAACATTTGAATTCAGATGTAAAATTTATAAGTATGGGAAAATATTTATATTTTGTTACCATGGCAACCATTTCTCCTATCCTTCCCTATGAAGAACAAGAGTAAAGGGGTCTTCAGAAGATTTCAATAGCAAAATGAGAATATACATTTTAAAGAGCATCTAAAAAATAATTTATTTTTGAATTTTAATCAAAATCGTTGGAGCGAATTTTGAGAAAATCGAAAAAAACTGAAAAAGTACATCAGTAAAGTACTAGTACTCTTTGACCGTTTTTGATTAAAAGCTTATTTTCACGCCCTAGGTGGGTGTCTAACTTAAATATAAAATTTCAACCACCTAGCTTTTTTCGTTCTTTATATATATACACAAACGTTCCTTGCTCGTTTCAAATTAGGCAGAAACGGCCATCTTTTTTTTTTAGAGAACGCCTGGGAGTTGGGCAACCAGAAGTGTAAGGTAAACGAAGAAAGGCTCCTCCTAGAAGAGAAGGAACGTGGAAAGCAATTGGGTGAATCGAAGCCCCGCCTACTTCTTCTGAGTAATCAGTAGGAGTGAAGGAGGAGGAGTTTCGCTTCTGGTTGTCTAACTCCCAGGCGTACCCATGGCTTGCAACATTGAAGTGTGAATTTAGGGTTAAAATTTTCATATCAACTTTATAATATTCATATTAATATTAAATTAATTAATGCCCGTGACCCGAGGCTCAGAGAGAAGGCACTAGCTTCTCGAACCTAGAGTCTAAATGGCTATATTTCCATTATTTTGCATGATTTGCAATATTCTTGGAATATTGGCAATATATCCAAGATTCGCAATGTTTATGCAATATTGCTTCAATATTCCAAGCTATCTGGGTATATAAATATATGTACTCTGCAATTGTGTGTCAAGCGCCAGGTACCGAGATTTGAGAAAATTAACATAAAAGTTTTTCTGATTGAAATTGTTTTGATTAGATTATATATCATTTTTTTTGTCAATTGTGCAAGTAAATACTGTAATTATGGCAGATATTCATAAATTATCTCTAAAAATACGACTAATTTAGAGAATAAACAATAAAATATAAAAAATTATTATTGCAAAATTCTCTAAGTCCAATTATATTTGCAAAAATGCTTCAAAGTCTCTTGACACATGATTGCAAATTAATCTATGCACTATTTATATTAATAAAATAATTTTAGGTTTATAATTCAAAAATTAAAACGGAGTTATTATTAAAGTTCTTTTATGGTTATATTTAATACTAGTAGCATAGAAACTTTTTATCAAAATTACATTAATCAATTTTAAATAGTATTAATATTTAAAAATTAAATACAAAGTGATAACAAAATTTTCTCATCAATTAATTCCTGAATGGAAGTGAACATGGCAACAGTAAATCAAAGTTATAATAAATGAAATCGACTTAATATTATTTATTTTGTTGTCTTTTCGAAATCGCTCTGATGCTCATCTTCATTATCACGAATAATATCTAAAAATTAAATTAAATTATATTTTGACATCTACGAATTCAGAGAAAATTTTTGTAGGTTATGAAATACTTGTATTAAATTTCAACAACTAGAATATAATAGTGTATATAAATTTGAAATAAATTAAATAATACTACTAAGCAATAGTTATGCTGGTGTTCATAATTGATAAACAATATTATTATTATTATAATATAATAATATTTTTATAATTTTTTTTTTTTAAATTTTTTAATAATTTATTATTTGATTCCATTTTTTATTTTTCGACATACTCATGGTCGACCCGACCGTCTGAGGAGTTGCCCGGTTTTTATACAGTATATAGATTAAATTATAAACTTAGATTACAGTCTATCTTAACATTAACAGTTAACCATTGCAGCAATTAATATCTCAAACGTATAGTTGTTTACGATGTCTTGCACTTGACGCATAAATGCAAAATGAAAATTCTGCATTGAAATAATTTTAAGCTTTTACATTAAATATACATTTTTTTTAGGGCATATTTCATAAAAAAATATTAATTATAGCATTTGAAACAATATTCCGTGCTTAACTCAATTATGAATTTTTTTGGCGCTTGACACACTAATGCATAACAGCGTCCATATATAAAAAGCATTGGATTCATGTCAAAATTAATTTTTACCGACCAGTCACACCAGATTTTTACATTATTCCATTCCAAGCATAAATAACTAGATTGATAATAGAATGAACAATCTCGTACAAATTTTTATTATTAATAATAATAGGATTTCCAGAGAGAGAGAGAGAGAAGCGATTAGGCGTTTGGGTGTGAATTTCACCTAATCGCATCTTAATGGTCAAATTGATCGGCCCTTTAATCCATCCCTCGAGAGGCGGGGGGGGGGGGTGATAATAATAACGAGGAGAGAGAGAGAGATGTGTGGGCGCCAGAAAGCAAGTGAGAGGAGGGTTTTGTGCTGAGTGGCTCTCTCTCTCTCTTTTCAACCCCCTCCCCTCGCCCCCTTCCCCCTCCCCTCAACCCAAATGCCCATGTTTTATTCATGGCTATCATTATTCACATTTTAAGGATAAAATGCTTGGGCATTTTTATTTCCCCCCCCCCCCCCCCCTCTCACTTTCATTCACTCAAAAAGTCAAGAAATACTAACCTAATTTTAAGACGATAAAATGTACCGGAGAAATTTTTTTTTTTTTTTTTTTCTAACGTTGTGTTCATCACTTATCTTTAAAGTCAACGAGTTAGAAATTATATTTTATTTTTATATAATTAAATATTTATTAATTCATATACTCGAAAAAATAAGGGCGCGCCGCTGGGAGTTGAACCACGGATCTAATTTGTACTCGGAGTGCTCTAACCACGACATTCGGGTTTATGAACTCAGTTGGAAAGCAATTTTAGTCTGACAAGTAAAGTAACCCAAACATTAAATTCCGTTTTCATTGAAACTTGGTACAAATTTGAAAAAATTTCGACCAATGAATGAACAGTTTAATTTAAAAATTATTCCTGAAAATCAGTACAATAGTGAAAATCATTAAAAAAGTGTTTCAAATTCCAAGTTAGACTCATATTCAATATTGAATTCAAGTGATTTCATACAATTGATAATTATGCCTAAAATGAATAATTAATATTAGCATTAGGTTTCTATCTAGCATCTCAACAATAGTATTAATGACCATTCAAAACACTTTGTAGCTAAAAATCTATCTTGTTTAAAAATTTTCAAAAACTCTTGCAAAAGTGGACAGACAGAGATCTATTTTCTTTTATAATATAATTTTGAAATAAAACTAGGTCTCCCCTAAGTGCCTTCTCCTTCTTCAAGCGCCCCCGTTAACCCATAGCCTACACCAAACCCATTAATTTCGTAATCTGACTATACCCCTTCAATAACATTATCAAGCTGAAAAGTTTAAAAATCCAAAAATCAACAAATAGCTCAAACCCCTTTCAAAACAACTTGAAATTGAAAATCTACCTGTTTTAAAAATTCAAAAATTAATTTTTTTAAAAGTTCTGTTCTTTTTATTGGTCGAATTTTTTTCTCGTTTAATCCATATTTATATTAGTTGTTTAATTGTACAAAGTTTCATTGAAATCGGAATTTCATGTTTGGGTTACTTTACTTGTGAGGGTCACACACTAAAACTTGACTGGAGTGACGTAATCTTACTTCTCTGTTATTTGGTATAAGTACTGGTATGTCTTCGGTGTATACAATGTTTTTTATTTGTATAATTAATTTATAGCTGAGATGTTATATTAATAAGAGGATAAAAATGAGAAATGCAGCCAAGGTTATTTCTTTATTTGGTTAATTCACACAGCTGACGTTTCGGTTCCGTGTTTGAACCATCTTCAGAGATATAATCATACATATACATCAGAAATTATTCCAATTATTACAATCGATAGAAATTCAAATTATATTTTACCTGGCGAAAAGTCATTATGAAAGTGTCATAGTAGATTTTATACATTGTTGAAAATTCTTATATAATAAATATATACACAGTGTGAGACGACCAGGTACATAAATGAATCAAAATTAGTATTAAAACTATTATTTATACCTCACAAGGAGTAGTCATTTCTAATTATTAATATTTAAATAGATTTAATATAAAAGTTAACAAATGCACAAATTTATATCCGACATTTATTATCAAATGCGAAGTTATATTTTAATTCATAATAAATTCCTAAAATTAATTTATTCAAAAGAAAATATATTTCCATTTAACGGATCTAGTCCTTTTTAAAATTGACTGTAGGCCTATCATTGATGAAAATATATATCGACTCTAGAATCTGTCTCTTGAAGGTGTTACTCTCATAACATAATATATCAACCGAATCAAAGTTGAACGTAGTGTCCCGTCCTAATGCAATATAGTTCTCATTCTTTTTAATATTATACTTATGCTGAATAACCTTTTTTTTTTTTACTTGAATGATACTATATTCCTTCCCAGCAATTTATTTCTAAATAAACTTAATAAAACTATTTATCGTTATATCAAGAAATATTTTTACTAAATTTTAAGTAAAAATATTTCTTAATTGACTATTTAAAAAATAATATTTTATTAATTAAAAAAAAAAAATTTGGAATCTCTTTTGTTTCGACTTAACATATATTTCCTGCAATTTTTAACAAAAAATACAAGTTATCTCAATATTATTATTTATTTGTATTATTACTTAAATAAAGCCTTATATTGCCAAAAATGTCTTTATTAAGAAACCGATCAAACAGCTGATTGAAAATGTCGGCCATTTTGGATTCTCAGGTCACGATCCAACAAAATTGGTTAGCCACAAGAGTCAGTATTGTGACGTAGCTCCGATCGACTCCGTTTCGGCAGCAATGCCAAGTCAGGTCACGGTGTGAACGCACCTTTAACAGTCCCCTGGCAGGCATTATCTTAATTGTTTAAAGTGTTAAAATTGTAATCATCATAATCAACACTCCCTATTGTTTTTCATGAAAACTGCAATTTATATTTATTTTCCCTTAGAAACAAAAAAATAAAAGTTATCCCAGCAAGAAGAGAAAAATCTGGTGTGACTGGCGCACAGCACACAACTTTCTCTTTACCCTTCGGTAAGAGAAAGTTGTGCACCGTGCTGGTCACACCAGATTTTTTGTGTCGAGATATATTTAGTTTCCGATAGCACCTTAGTTTCAAACTTGCATTTTAAATGTTGACTGCTTCAAATAAACTATGGTTATTTTTCAAAATTTTAATCTCCTATTTGGACATTTTATACACAATATAGAATCGTAAATAAATACAAAATTTCATAAGAATTGGAAAAAAAAATTTTAAATGCGTAAAAAGTTCTAAAGGGGACCCCCCTTTTGAATCGAAATTAACATACAATCCCTATAGGAAATTAACATTGTTTCTATGCGAAGATAAGGTGGAAAGGGAATTTAAAAGAGGTAGAGAGAGACGATAATGTTTGCAAGTGGGAGAGAGACATATATGTTTTCTTTGAAACAATTAAAGACACAAATAAATTTAAAAAAAATCTGGTGTGACTGTCGCACACACACAACTTTCTCTTACCTTCGGTAATCGAAAGTTGTGTACTGTGCTTGTCACACCAGATTTTTTGTGTCGACATGTATTTAGTTCCCGGCAGTAGGGAATATTTGAATTCAGATGTAAAATTTATAAGTATGGGAAAATATTTATATTTTGTTACCATGACAACCATTTCTCCTATCTTTTCTATGGAGTGCAAGAGTAAAGTGGTCTTCAAACAATTTTGAGGGCAAAACCGAGAATATACATTTGAAAGAGCATCTAAAAAATAATTGATTTTTGAATTTTAATCAAAATCGTTAGAGCGAATTTTGAGAAAATCGAAAAAAACTGAAAAAGTACATCAGTAAAGTACCAGTACTCTTTGGCCGATTTTGATTAAAAGCTTATTTTTCCGGTCCCGGGGGTGTTTAACTTATATATAAAATTTCAGCCTCATAGCTCAATTCCTTCATGCTTAAAAGTGAACACAGACACACACACCCACACCCCCACACACCCACCCACCCACCCACAGACAGACCATGTCGCGAAAACCACTTTTTTGGATTCAGGGGACCTCAAAACGTGAAGATCCATCAAAATCTCGACATCGAATTTTTGACATGAAACCAATACTTTCTCTCTATATATATATTACATATATACATAGGTAAGAGAAAGTAAAAATGGGAATTTAAATAATAATTGATTTTTAATCTAATAAAAAGAAAAAGATTTAAATTCCGTTACCATGGCAAAACCATTTCTATCTTTCCTATGAAGAATAAGAGTAAACCCAGGTAGAAATTTATCTTAGTCGGACAAGTTATTAGCTTAGAATTAGCTTTATTTAAGCTTAGAGTCTAAGATAGTTTTTTAAGCTTATTTCTAGCTTATTATTAGCTTAATATTAGCTTATTATTAGCTTATTATTAGCTTATTATTAGCTTGTTATTAGCTTATTATTAGCTTGTTATTAGCTTGTTATTAGCTAGTTTCCTTAGGTTGCTGCTATCTTATTTCTAGCTTATTATTAGCTTGTTTTTACCTTATTATTAGCTTGTTTTTTAGCTTATTTTTAGCTTGTTTTTAGCTTATTATTAGCTTGTTTTTAGCTAGTTTTCTAAGCTAATTTCAAGGTTCGTTTTTATCTTGGATATCTAGCTTAAAGCAACCTTGCATTCCATTGATACTATAAGGTTGTATTGTATTCGAATAAGTAATTACTTTTATCTTAAGGTACTGACCAGGGCCGCAGGCAAACCCCCCCCCCCTCCATAGCACCTGCTCTTCTATCAAATGTATATAAAAAAATTTTAATTTGAGAAAAATCATTTTGAATAATTATTCTTAATAAATATAAATTTGGCAGAGTATCAGTATATGAAATAAAATTTAAATAATGAATTTTTTAATTACTTAGAATGAGTGTAAATAGTAATCTAATATTATTCTTGAATTTTAACTCTTTTATTTATAATTTAAAAAAAAAGACCCCCTGCCTACCTGGAAAAACCCAAAAAGGAAGCATTTGTAAACAAAAGAATTTACAGTTAGAGTGGACACAGGCAGCTTTGGTCAGGTTAGTCTACTCTAAACTTTAGGCCTGATAGGATCGTGAATTTTTTTTTTAGAATTTAAATTTGTGTTTTAAAAATTCGAGGGGTGCAAACTAATTTTTTAAATATCTCTTTTGCCCCCCCCCCCCTGAAAGACGCTATTCATCATTTATGTAAGTATATTTATTACATATAAAATAAATAAGAAATAAGCTTAAATGATTAAATATTTTTTTTTAGATTTTTAGGTCCAGTGCTAAGTGCTTGGTTTCATAAAGAATATAACATGGTGATTTATTAACTGCATGTTTTAAAAATAAATATATATTGATAAATTATGTGATTTCTCATTTTTTGTAAAAAGTGGACTTACACCACTTTCAAAATAAATGGTCCATATATATGTATTTTATATCTTTTGTTTGTGTTGGAAAAATATTTTAAATAAAAAATTTTATTTTTTGCAAATACTTTTTTTTAACTCAAAATACCATACCTTGCCCTTAGCTAGTTTTGTTAGCTAATTCCAAGCTTATTTTAAGCTAACAAGACAACCTTGCCCTTAGCTAGTTTTGTTAGCTAATTTTAAGCTTATTTTAAGCTAATTTCAAGCTTATTTTAAGCTAACAAAACAACCTTGCCCTTAGCTAGTTTTGTTAGCTAATTTTAAGCTTATTTTAAGCTAATTTCAAGCTTATTTTAAGCTAACAAAACAACCTTATTTTTAGCTAGTTTTTTTAGCTAATTTTAAGCTAATTCGGTAAGCTTGCTGCTAGCTTAGAAAAGCGTTACAAAATAAGCTTAAACTAAGCTAATTTTGTTAGCTAATTTTAAGCTTAAACTTAGAAAATTAGCTTAATATTAGCTAATTTTAAGGTTGAATTTCTACCTGGAAAGTGGTCTTCAGAAGATTTCAACGGCAAAATGAGAATATACATTTTAAAGAGCATCTAAAAAAATAGTTGATTTATGAATTTTAAAAAAAAAATCCTTGGAGGGAATTTTTGAGAAAATCGAAAAACTAAAAAAGTACAGATCAGTAAAGTACTAGTACTTTTGCACAGATTTTGTTCAAAAGCTTATTTTGAGATTCTTCAAAGGTACCTAAGTTAAATATAAAATTTCAATCCGCTAGCTCAATTCCTTCATGCCAAAAATCTGTCCACACACACACACACACACACACACACAAAGACCAATTTGCGGCACCCACTTTTTTGGACTCAGGGGACCTCAAAAACATGTATATCCATCAAAATCTGGACATCGAATTTTTGACATGATCGCAATACTTTCTCTCTCTATATATTTCATATATAGGGGTATGAGAAAGTAAAAAGAAAAAAAAAGATGAACGGGCTTCTTTGAAAAATTCATTCAATAAATTATTGCTTTATCTCTCTCTCTCTCTCTTGGAATGAATGAATTAATTTGAATACATTTCTATATCATATTAGGATAACCAGAGGGTTCAAGGGGGAAGAACCCTTCATTTTTATTAAAAAAAAAAAGAATAAATCAAATTTTATACGAAATAAGCCAATTGAAGATTTATTTAAAATCTTAATAATTTGTTTAAAAAAAAAATCTGAGAGTTAAACAATGCTAAGAGCACCTCTTAGGGCCGGTTTTTTCATGTTTGGGTAGTTAGTGAAGTGTCTGTTAAAGTGCTTTATTTTGTAGTGCAGAAACCCTCTTCATTTTTTATTCTTATAGTAAAATATATGACATCCCATCATTTTATTTAAAAAAGAAGTAGATATATTTGTTATTTTTTATTTTGATTCAACTTATTTTAACAATAACGTGATGAGATGTGATATATTTTACAATATCAAAGTTAGAGCCGCTGGTAACTGAGGCAGCCATTTGCTTTTATTTGCATAACCCAGCCTTGGAGTATATGTATCTGTATATATGTTGAATTTTTGCCAACGTCTCATTAAATTAGTCGGAGCCAAAAGCTCTGGGTACGATATAGCAAAGGGGTGATATTAGAAACACAAGCCTGGCAAGCAGCTTCGTAACTTCACGCATAAAAATAACAGAAGCATTCTTCATTCTATCCCTTTTTTTTTGTTATTATTCATTTTATGTCAGTCAGGATTATATTTCTAGGATATTTGGCAAGGTGTTGAAGATGATTATTTGAATATATTCTAATATCAAAGTTGAAATTATGTTCGAGGTTTGGCCAACTTCCTCTGGCGAGACGAAGCTTCAACTAAAGCATTTCAAATTTTAAATTTTTAGTAAAAAAATCTGGTGTGACTAGCGCACAGCACACAACTTTCTCTTACCTCCGGTAATCGAAAGTTGTGTACTGTGTTTCTTAATTTTTTGTGTCCTATGTTGTTCCCGCGTAGGGTATTTGTTCAGTGTAAATTTATAAGTTGGGTATTTATATTTTGTTACCATAGCCCTTTCTCCTATCTTTCCTATGAGCTAAGGTAAGTGTGCTCAACATTTTAGAGACACGTATACTTTGAAGGCCTAAAAAATAATTGATTTTTTGATTTTATCATCGTTAAGGCTTTTGAGATCGAAAAAAAAGGCTGAAAAGTACTCAATAACTTATTTCTATGATCATCATTTCTCTTTCAGTTCTGGGTTTTCTTTACATTTCACCTCACTCATTATTTATATATAGTAAGTTTTTACCTTCCCTTGCAGCCAAGTGAGTCTTAGCTGTTATTCTTGTTTCACGCCTGCCCTTCTCCATATATATATTACATATTCTAGGGGGAAAAAATAATTTCTTTTAAAATTAATTATTTAAATTTATAATATTTATTTAAATTAATTTCAATTTTTTATTTTAAATAATTTTTATATTTTTATGTCTTTATAAAGTAGAAAACTTCAAAAAACCTTTATTAATACTGAAGAGAGTTTATTCCCTGGAAGAGGGTTTCTGCATTGCACACTACCCATAGGGTTATCGTTCTACCCAAAAGATGAAAAAACCGGCCCTTAATCTTGGATGGGTGGCCCTAGGAAACAGGCTGGTTAAACGCCCCCAGATTTCCGAAAAGAGTAATTAAAAATAAATGTAAAAATGTTAATTATCCCAATTTGAACTTGAAAAGGTATAGAGCGGAATGCGATTTCTCGACCTTTGGCCCTTAGGCTGGTGCTCTAACTCTGAGCCATAGATAGTCAATTAACAGAAAAAAATTTAATTATATAACAATTTTAATAATTTTTAATTTGAGAGATTTAATTATTTTATTACTACAATTAATTAATTGGCTTGGATTTTTCATAGAATACATAAAATTAACAAGAAGTTTCCCCAGATAGAGAATTTGAGAATATTAATAAGACGAATGGATGGAAGGGGTCGATGCAATGAGCGATAGGGTTAAAGGGCCGATGTCATAGAGGGAGAGAGAGATAAGCTAAGAAACATTTACCTTCTGTGCTCGTCTTAATTAATTACTCCACTCTCCTCTTAAAGGGTTAATTGAATTCAACGCTTATACGAAAATTCACACCATCAAAAAAATAATTTTTTTTTTTTGGTAAATTGGAAATTCTTCTTTAATATTGAGAAAAAACCACAAAAATCATCTGTGGTTATTGATTGGAGAAAAAAAAATTTAAAAATCTGTTACTGGGAGTTGACACAGCACACAACTTTCTAAAGCAAGAAGGAAATGTGTTACGAGGTTGAAATTTTTATATTTTATTAGTTAAACACCGCGGTGGCGTATTCAGGGGGAGCCCGGGGGGCCGCCCCCCAAAGCCTCTCAAAAAAAAAAATACCCAATGTTTTCCTCAGTGGAGTATTCCAGGGGGAGCCCAGGGGGGCCGGGCCCCCAAAGCCTTCTCAAAACAAAAAATACCCAATTTTTTAAACATAATGATATTTTATTTTTTAAATAAATATTTTATTAACTCTCATAAATTCTAAAAACAACAAAAAAACTTATAAATAATTGAAAAAATCTCTCATAAATTTACGAATTCTAATTAAAATTAACAAAAAACTTATAAATAGTGAAAAAATCTCTAATATTTACGAATTTTATATTAAAAATTATTTTTTATTTTAAGACAAGAAATTAAAAAATTTTTTTTTAATTAGAATTAATATATTATGAAAAAATTATGTAAAATCTCGAAAAGTTTTGGGGAAAGGGGGGGTTAATAAAGATTTTGGGCCCCCCCCCAAGCAGAAAACCTGCCTTGCTAGCTACTGACACCACGTGACATGAAGCTTTTCAACAAAATCGGCCAAGGAGTATACTAGTCTACTCTTACATATATGTAAGATTTTTATAAAATAAGTATTTATAAGACCCTGTAAAAAGAAAATCCTTAACATGTTGATTTATTGTAAAGAAAGTAATTTTTATAACTGTATTCTTGTTATTGCAGTTCATGGCTCTGAAGAAGGCAGTGTTGTTGCCGAAACAATTTGCAATTTTTCAACAATAAACTATCATTAAAATGTTAATAATTCGTCTCTTTGTCTGATCTTCTGGATCTCTACGAGATATTAATAAAAGATAGGAAAGGAAGGTTGGCTTTCTCCAATTGGCTAGTTCCCTCACAGCCTTTGGCGGACGGTGCTGCTAGTATAACATAAACGCGTAATATTAGCTCGTGCCCCTCTACGCAAATACCGATCTTCTAAATAGAAGGTCGACATACCCCCACAATACTCCATAAAATATTAATATAGTTAATTATAAATTAAATTTATATAATTTATTTTAGAGTATATTAATTAGAAGATTTAATTTATTTAAATTTTTAATAACACTGTGATGTAGAGTGTATATAAATATATATATATAAAACCAATTTTATTGTTTATTATATATTTTATTGTTTATTAAAATTTAAAAATTTTTTCAGGATTTTTGACACTTATAGAGTGCAACAATCTATTTGTGAGAATTAAATGTTAAGAAAAGCTAGAAAGGGACAGTTCAAAATTTTGTAGATTAGTTAGAAAAAAATATTATTTTTTTTCTAATATTGTTCTTTTTTTTGGTTTGTTCCAGAAATTGCAGCCAGTTGGGATGAATGGTGGACATACGATGGCATTTCTGGTGAGTCATTATTTTCTTTTTTCTTCATCTAAACTTTGAGGGGTCTCATAATTATTTTATCATAATTTAAATTATTAAAATTTCTTGGGATTTTTTTTTTTAATTTTATTCGTATTCAAATGACTTTCTGCAATCAGAGATCAGCCATTGCTTTTATTTTCATTTTTATAAATAGACAAGCGAGAGAGATTCATTTAATGAATCAAATTAAAATTGTATTGTAATATAAATTATTTAATTAAATCGTGGAGAGAAATTAAAATAATTACATTAGATAACCTTAATTTAGCCTCTATTTAACAAAATATAATATTAATTTAATTAATATATTCTTTAATTAGGCAATAATGCTTTATTATTATTACGGCATGTATATAGGCTAGATATTATTTAAATTAACAATTTTTGAGGTTAAAATTGAATTGGAATAAATTTCCAAGAGATGTAGAATGTATCTCTTTTGATTTAATTGGTAAATATCACATTTCTTATTATTATTATTATTTATTAATTTTTATTTAATTGTTGTTGTTATTTAATTTAAGTGTTGTTTATTTAATTGGCCCAACAATTGTCTATTAATTAATTAAATAAAGCTTTTATTATAATTTATTTGAAAATTTTAAATATAATCTATATATCATTGATATAATTACATTTTTATCAAGTAAACGAGTAAATATTAAAAAAATTTAAACAAGAACATAAAAAACTTCTATTAAATAATAATACTCGTTAGCGTCCGCCATTTTTTTTTTTATTTTTTTTTTATTTGTGAGTGCTTTAAGCGCCAAATCGAACGGTGAATTGGGTGCCAATGAAACAAAATGAGTATCAAACACTTAATTTCTTTCTTTTACTTTAATAAGGAAAGCTATGGGCAGGGCAGCCAGCAGAAATAAAAAAAAACTTTTATATTTTTTCGTCCAAGTTTCGGGAGCGCGTCGCTCCCATCCTCAGGACAAAATAATTGTAATTTATGCACAATATACCTACATATTGGTAGTAGGTATCTGTTGTGTGTATAGGGATGAAACGATACGAGTAAATACAAGTACATACTCGATACTTTTCTTTCGATACCAAGTACTTTTAGAATCGATACTTTGGAATCGAGTAAACCAAGTAAGATCGGTCAAAAATACTCGTATCGATACTCGGTCCTCGTACGCGATGATTAGTTAGGTCGGAAAAACATTTACGTACATTTGTTCTTGTTTACAATCGAATGGTTTCTACCACTGTATTTTTATTTTTATTATAGGACTCGTTTAACAGGGAAACACATTGAAAAATTATTATTTTTGGATAGTACCGCTAAAACTGAATTTTTTTTTTGGTCGTCGTTGTTTTTTTTTTTTTTTTTTTTTTCTCAAGAACTTGGATGTTTTATGCCTGTGGAGATTTAATCAAGATTCTCAGGGACTTTGCAGCCTGGAGATTAAATAAAAAAAATTTTATTAATATACCCACAGGAAGGAAAAAAATTTTATTTATTATAATTTCTATTTGTCGACGTTTCGGACTCCAATCACGACCTTCATCAGGGCAAATATTGTCAATTATACACGATTTTAGTTAGGTATTTTAATATTCATTGCAATTAAAAAAATATACAATTTCTTTTGACTTTAATATGTACAAAAAATTATTATCATATATTATACTTGCTACTCGGAGGTCTCCGATGTTGAAGGTCGTGATTGGCGACCGAAACGTCAGCAAATAGAAATTAAATAAAATATTTTTATTTAATCTCCTGGCTGCAAAGTTCCTGCGAATCTTGATAATATCAGTACTTACTGCTGTTTTTTCTTATCTTTAATTGTACGAAAAAATTGACCGATACGAGTAAGTATCGATGCTTTTCAATCGATACCGAGTAGGTATTCGATACTTTGCGATCGATATCTGTATCGATAAAAGTATCGATACCTCAGTGGTATCGTTTCATCCCTATGTGTGTACATTATAAAAAAATCTGGTGTGACTGGCGCACAGCACACAACTTTCTCTTTACCTTCGGTAATCGAAAGTTGTGTACTGTGCTTGTCACACCAGATTTTTTGTGTCGACATGTATTTAATTCCCGGCAGTAGGGAATATTTGAATTCAGATGTAAAATTTATAAGTATGGGAAAAATGTTATATTTTGTTACCATGGCAACCATTTCTCCTATCTTCCCTATGAAGCATAAGAGTAAAGTGTGCTTCAAACAATTTTGAGGGCAAAACGAGAATATACATTTGAAAAAGCATCTAAAAAAATAATTGATTTTTGAATTTTAATCAAAATCGTTAGAGCGAATTTTGAGAAAATCGAAAAAAACTGAAAAAGTACATCAGTAAAGTACTAGTACTCTTTGGCCGATTTTGATTAAAAGCTTATTTTTCCGGTCCCGGGAGGTATTTAACTTAAATATAAAATTTCAACCTCCTAGCTCAATTCCTTCATGCTTAAAATTGAACACACACACACACACACACAGACACACACACAGACACACACACAGACACACACACACAGACAGACCATGTCGCGAAAACCACTTTTTGGATTCAGGGGACCTCAAAACGTGAAGATCCATCAAAAATCTCGACATCGAATTTTTGACATGAATCCAATACTTTCTCTCTATATATATATTACATATATACATAGGTAAGAGAAAGTAATTAACCAACTTTTTGTTCAACAATTATTTCGTCCTGAGGATGGGAGCGACGCGCTCCCGAAACGTCGACAAAATAATATCCAAGTTTTCCATTCTTCATTGAAATTACTTTATTCAAGTTTGAAAAATTATCATCAGTCAAAAATCAAAATATAGTTTAACGTACTTTATTGTTCTCGTAAAGTATAAAGTATAATTACCCGAAATAACGTACAATACTTTATTATAAAGTACGGGTGACAAACCTAGATAGGACTGACTACTTTAAATTGCATATTTTAAATAAAAAAAATAACGTCAAAAAAAAAAAAAATCATTGTGTGGTTTTATGAAACCACGCAGTGAAACTTTTTTCGGATCGTAGGCGTTTAACTGAAAATTTTCAGAAAATTATTCAATTAAGGGTCTTTTTAATCTTAACTTAATAATTGGAAAATGGGAAATCAATAGAGGCATGTTAAAAACTGAGAACAATATTTATTTAATAATTGAATCATTTTAAATTATTTTAAAAATTATATTTTATCAATTTAAAAATTGAATAATTAAATCTCACAATTATTTTTTTATAATTCGTCATATATATTAAATTTCAACTTTCCTATTTTTGTCGTCACGGCTTGTGACGTCATGGTCTTTGACGTCACGGGTTGTAAAGCGACATGCTGATAGAAGAGCGAAAAAATTTGAGGCCATCAAATAAAAGTTCCACTTAAAAAAAAATAAGTTTTTTTTTGTTTTGTTTTATTTAAAACAGAAATTTTTTTTTTTTTTTTGTTAATAAATTAATGATCAGAAATCAATTTGTTTCTAAAAACTTTTTTAGAATGAAAAATGAATGCTTGGCAACAAAGTTTCTTTTTTTTGTTTAATAAACCTATTATAGAGTCTCCTATACATACCGGTCGGTATACGATATTTATTTCGGCTTCTCTCTCTCTCACTTTATAGAAACTTCCCCTCCCCTCCCTCCTCCCCATCCCCTTTTTTTAACTTTATATATACTTGCTATGAAATGAATTTAATTAATCGTCCGTCTAACTCACAAGCGAATGAATGAATGCTGATGTATATATATATGTATTTTTTTTTTGGTAGCGCGATATTTTTATTATAAAAAAATATATAAGCTAAGGTTGCTTTAGTGGTATCACTACAAGTTTCTTTAGTTAACGATGCTTTAAATTTACTGGGTATTTAAATTATAGGCGCTTACAAAAGCCATCTTTAGTGTAAGATACAAAACGACTGGGACACCGTAGCCGGCAAGTAATTTAGTGTCTATATCATCATAAGAGACAGCTAAGAATAAAAATGCATTAATTTAATTCTGATTCTATTAATTTTCAATAGGGCCTACATATTAAATTATTATTAATATGTGAGAAAGTGAGGTTAGTTTAAATGTCAATGGTAGTTGGTCATTCAACCGCCAGAGAGCATTTTGTATGATTGATAATTTCATACATGTCATACAATTCGTTCTTAATTTCACTTTCAATTATTTTAATGAGTGATAGCAAAACATAATGGATGAATTTAGTTCTGATTCTTTTAATTTTTAATACGTATAAAGCGGTATTATTAATTATTTTTGATATTTAACCTCACGAAGTGAGAAAGTGAGGTTAGTGTAAATGTCAATGATAGTTGGTCATTTAACCGCAAGGTCGCACTTTGTATGATTGATAATTTCATACATGTCATACAATTCGTTCTTAATTTCACTTTCAATTATTTTAGTGAGTGATAGCAAAACATAATGGATGAATTTAATTCTGATTCTTTTAATTTTTAATACGTATAAAGCGTTATTATTAATTATTAATGATATTTAACCTCACGAAGTGAGAAAATGAGGTTAGTGTAAATGTCAATGTTAGTTGGTCATTTAACCGCCAGAGTCGCATTTTGTATGATTGATAATTTCATTACTTGTCATATAATTTATTCCTAATTTCATTTTCAAATATTTTAAGTTATAACATAACCTCACTTTCTCAGTTCTAAAGATGAATATATACAATAATTAATAATATCGCTTAATAGGTATTGAAAACTAAAGGAATCACAATTAATTTAATGCCTAGCTGCCTCTCATGATGATATTAATTAATTCAAGAGGAAAAATTAAACAAATTTCATACGATTGTTGAAATATCCAGACAGACGTCTAAACATATTTAAAAAAAAAAACTAGACTATTATAAGGAATTTTTCAATGCGGTTTTTTTTTAAATGAATTAAATTCATAAGAGATTATTGGGACATCGAGCTATAATTTTTTTAATGACTTATTAAAAAATTATTGTAATTAATTGTTTTTGTTATCAAGCAAATACAAAAAAACAATCTGTCCCATTAATCTTTAAATTTTTTTTTTAATTTAAAAATGAATTTATTGTTATTATTAATCACATATTAATTAAGAAATTTTTAAAATAAGCTTAGATGATTTATTTAAAAACCAACTGTCAAATTAGTTCAGCATTCTTGCAATAGATGGCAGGCTAGTCTAACAGCCGATCCCCTATTAGCCTATATTTATATATTTTTATGCTTTTATAAAAGATACATAATATATAATAACATTTATAAAGTATTTATTGTTAAAAGATCAATGAAAATCAACCAAATGCATTAAATATTATTAGCTACCATTCTGACATCTCTTGGCAAATTTTTGAATTACTTGGGCATACTTTTTATGACACACTTATCGGGAAAAACATGCGTAACACCTTCGGTCCTATTCCGCCTTAATATTGGCAAATACATGATCTAAAACGATTCTAGGGAAATTTGTGCTGTTTTATTTCTTCCATTAAATCAACAATTTATTTCTTTTTTTTTTAAATTAAAAAATAATACGTATTTTTGACGATATAATTTATGCAATAAATTCAATAGATCGCTTAGAGGCAAATGCAAAGTTAATTTGCATATTCTATTGCAATTCTCTATTTTTAGATTCTTATAAATAATAAATAGAATGGGGAAAAAAAAAAAACAGGAATTTTAATTGCTCAATCAGAAAGAATTTTGTATTGATTATACAGATACCAAGTAGTAGATAGAGTAGGTCACAAAACATGATCTTGGAATTTGATTCATTTGTATATTACATTTAAAATTTAATAAATTTTTACTTTCTCTTACCTCTAAATATGTTAATAAATAAAGAGAGAAAGTATTGGATTCATGTCAAAAATTCGATGTCAAGATTTTGATGGATATATACGTTTTGATTTTTTTCTTTAAATATTTTATTGGGCCGACGTTTAAGTCTCGATAGAGGCCCCATCTTCAGGGCCCAATAAGTGGCAAGGAATTATATATAATTTGAGCTAAGCAGCTATGTGTATTGGGCCCTGAAGATGGCCTCTATCGAGACCGTAACGTCGATCCAATAAAATACTTAAAGAAAAAAATCTTGACTCAAGTATTTCTATGCATAATATAGATCTGGCAACATTGCATTTATCAGCTGTTTATTTTAAATCTTAAAAGCCTTCAATTTTATTTTATTTAATATATTACAATGATTAATGCAAATCAGTTTAAACACAATGGACGATTTGCGAGAAAAAATATCGTAAAATGGAAAAAAAATGTAACTAACAGCGAGAAAAGAGTATTATTTTATGTGACGTTGCCAGACTGGTCTGAGTCTCAGTTTTAAATATTGGCGACTGTCATTTTGGAGAATTTTTTGACTTTCGTGTTAAAATATCTTTAAAAGCATTCGGCATAAACTTGTGATTTTATGTTTAACGTATTCCTCGGAAGTGAATTGATAAAATGTAAGTTTTTTGTTTTTGTATCTAATGCAGAGGTGGCTATATAATTCGATATGTGTGCGTTTCGTCGTTATTCCCCATAGACTACATGTTAAATTTCAATTTTTTAATTATTAATTACACGATAACCCTGCGTCAGATCTGCTTCAAAATTTTATTTTATACGTATGTGATAGTGATTAATAACATATTAAAAAATTAGCTTTTAATCTAATAAAGTGTTTTAATATCCGAACAACCTTAATACAAAAATACAAAACTTAATTCTGGTCACCCTGTATTTATTAATTAATTATTAGCCAATACTTTTTATTACCCCCCCCCTCCACTTTCTACCAGCATTTTGAATATTCAAAGAGTTTAACTTGGAACAAATTTATGATAACGTAAATTGCATCTCTTCTCTTCTCCTCTTCGCTTCTCAATTCAATTCAATTTATTTAATTACTTTTAATTAACAATCTTTACATAAGGCAAATTGACGACAAGAACTGAGTTGAATAATAAACAAGCGGCCATTAATAACGCTAATATGATCCCTTCTTTTAACGTAGAGAGAGAATAAATGGGCAATTCGTAAATTTATTAGATTATTAAAAGAACTTATTCCTTTTTTTTTTTTTAAGAAATATATGATGACAGCGGATAATTTTTTAAGGAATATGCTTTAACTTAGAATACAAATTACTTTTTTTTTTTAGATAAATTAATAGCCACTTGAATTATAAAATAAAAAATTGAACGTCATCCATTAATGACAATGGATTTTAATCATTTTCAAAATATTAGAGGGGTGGAAATTGTTTTCAGCGCGCCAAAATACAAATAACACTGGTCGACATGGTAAAAAATCTGGTTAGTGAACCTATTCTGAATTCAGATATGTAGTTAGAATTTTTCCATCATGCACAGTTTTAGAGATATAGAGCAAAATAGATTTTAGTAGAAAAAGTGCTCTAAAACGGCTTTTATTTAGAATGTTCAAATTATTTTTAACGCGACATCCCGTAGAAATATGCAGATATTTAGAATACATATAAATGTAAAGTTTCAGCCAAATCGGAGGTCATTTAGACGTGCTGAAAACGGCTAAAAGTTTAGAAAAATCGATTTTTTTTTGCTTTGGTCACCCCTAATACAATTTTAGATATCCCTGAATGAAAAAACATATTTTTACGATATTCTATAGTTCTTTGGCTTTCTAAAAGTGATTCATTCGTAAAAATCTGTTATTTATTAACGAAATTATTAACAAAAACGTCATCAAAGAAAAAAAACAAGTACACTTACTGGTCGAAAAAAATGAACCTCTTGTTCTTTTACAAGAATAAAGAAAGAACTAAAAATATTTTTCATAATGAATTCAAATATTATTTCAGTTTAACCATCAAGCAAGAATTTTGTGTGATATTAATTTGAATAATATTTAGCCTAATTAAATCAATCAATTTGATTATATATCATTTTTTTTGTCAATTGTGCAAGTAAATACTGTAATTATTGAAGATATTCATAAATTATCTCTAAAAATACGACTGCCCCCCCCCCCGGCAATTTAGAGAATAAACAATAAAATATAAAAAATTATTATTGCAAAATTCTCACAAGTCCAATTATATTTGTAAAAATGCTTCAAAGTCTCTTGACACATGATTGCAAATTAATCTATGCACTATTTATATTAATAAAATAATTTTAGGTTTATAATTCAAAAATTAAAACGGAGTTATTAAAGTTCTTTTATGGTTATATTTAATACTAAATAGCTTAGAAACTTTTTATCAAAATTTCATTAATCAATTTTAAATAGTATTAATATTTTAAAATTAAATACAAAGTGATAACAAAATTTTCTCATCAATTAATTCCTGAATGGAAGTAACATGGAAACCGGAAATCAAAGTTATAATAATTAAATTGACTTAATATTATTTATTTTGTTGTCTTTTCGAAATCGCATTGATCCTCATCTTCATTATCAGGAATAATATCAAATTAAAACGTGTTAGGTACATAAATCATTTTTGCAAAATGAAATTTCTGCATTGAAATATTGTAAAATATGATTTTCAAGATTTTTCATTAAATATAAATTTTTTTAGGACATATTTCATAAAAAATATTATTAATTATAGCATTTGAAACAATATTCAGTGCTTAACTCAATTTTTAATATTTTTGGCACTTGACACACTAATGCGTAACAGGTTCCAATTAATTTATAAATTAAATTCTAATTTTCATATGAATAAAGTTTATTGATCCCCAAATGGGTATATAGAAAAAAAGATTTTTCTCTCTCTGTTTATACGACGAATAACAAATGATGTGATCACCAATTCAAAATTAAAAAAAAAAAAAAAATCCGATGACAAAGCATGTATTATGTAAAAAAAAAAAAAAAAAAAAATCTGCCAATGACACCAATAAGTGAATCGGTCGTTGGCGATGATCCCCTCAACTAACGAGGCGCCACCCCCCCCACCCATTAGAACCCCTCACTCAACAGGATGTTTTTACATTTATAAATATTTAATAAAGGGTAAAAATATACCCTCCAAAAAAACAAAAAAGTGAATAAATATTAATCAAAGCACATCGATTGATTATCAAGAGCAAATAAGAATAAATTTCTCTCAATGTTGTTGTTGTTGTTGTTGTTAAATCCATCCGTCACACGTGTTGGGATAATGATGATCAAAAAAAAAAATAAATAAATAAATATCACGAATGTGTTTATTAAAGCTTTTGTGGTTTGAATTATTATTATTATTAGGAGAATTTTTAATTATAGATCACATTTTTTTTAAATTAATTATTTATTAAAAATAACGTTTTGACTGCTTATTCTGCAGCCGTTCTCAAGTAATATACACTTGAGACGGAGCAAGTGAACTAACTGTCATGACAAGTACGTGCCTTTTTATATACAACGACGTCAGCGCCATCTGCAGGCATTCATGTGAAATTAGATTCAAATTTTCCCGCCATTTTCACTCATTCCCATGAAATTGTGTATATGGATGTATATATATATATATATATATGTATGTATGTATATAATTGGGGAATGATTTAATAATAATAATTGTAACATCTATGTTAAAATCAAATTCCAAAAACTTATTGTAACGTCATGCTTTTTATGTTGGTGGGAATCGTTGATTAGGACGATAAGGAGAAAAAAATCATTGTGTGGTTTTATGAAACCACGATGCAAGTGAAACTTTTTTAGGCGTTTAACTGAAAATTTTCAGAAAATTATTCAATTAAGGTTATTAAAATCGCGTTTTTAATCTTAATTTAATAATTGGAAAATAGGAAATTAATAGACGCATGTTAAAAACTGTGAACAATATTTATTTAGTAATTAGCCGCGCCGCCCGCCTTCGGCGGGCGGCACGGCTAGCCAGGAGGGCTTCGCCCCCCTGGATTATATATATACAGTATATATAGATTGAAGATTTGAATATTTTAAATTATTTTAAAAATTATATTTTATCAATTTAAAAATTGAATAATTAAATCTCACAATTATTTTTTTCTAATTCGTTATATATATATTAAATTTCAACTTTCTTATTTTTGTCGTCACGGATTGTGACGTCATGACTTGTATCATCACGACTCTTGACGTCATGGCTTGTAACGCGACATGCTGATAGAAGAGCCAAAAATTTTGAGAGGATATAATAAAAGTTTCACTTTAAAAAAAAAAAACAGCTTCCTTTTTTTCTCTCACCACTTCAATTTATTGGAAATATTTCGACTCCTATACTGGTGCCATCTTCAGTGCATATATGAATTTTTTTATAATATTTACAATCTTTCTCAAAAAATTCATATATGCTCCTTTTTTCTGGGGGAGGGTCCCTTGGGCCCCATGGAGTCAGCGCCTATGAGTATATGTCACCTTCAATAAACACCTATATCAATAATAATTAGAGTTTGACCGAAACAAGATTTTCAGTCGAAACCGAAACCGAATTTCGGCCCCAATCGTAGTTTCTGCCGAAATCGTAACCGATACCGAGGAAACTTGTTGATTTCCTATACAAAATTCTTTTCTTTTTTTTTATTTTTAACTTTTCCCTAGCAAAACGAAATTTTTGCCGCCCTGCGCTTAATGGGTGCGCCTAACCGAGTGTTAAAAAAAATAAAAAAATAAATAAAAAACATATAACCAAGTATTTATTTATTTAAATACTTGATTATATGTTTTTTATTTTAAAGTGAAACTTTTATTATATCCTCTCAAAATTTTTGGCTCTTCTATCACCATGTCGCGTTACAAGCCGTGAAGTCAAGAGCCGTGACGCTACAAGTCATGACGTCACAATCCGTGACGACAAAAATAAGAAAGTTGAAATTTAATATATATAACGATTTATAAAAAAATAAATTGTGAGATTTAATAATTCAATTTTTAAATTGATAAAATATAATTTTTAAAATAATTTAAAATATTCAAATCTTCAATCTATATATACTGTATAATACAGTTGAAGATTTGAATATTTTAAATTATTTTAAAATTATATTTTATCAATTTAAAAATTGAATTATTAAATCTCACAATTATTTTTTTATAAATCGTTATATATATTAAATTTCAACTTTCTTATTTTTGTCGTCAGGGATTATGACGTCATGTCTTGTAGCGTCACGGCTCTTGACGTCACGGCTTGTATCGCGACATGCTGATAGAAGGGCCAAAAATTTTGAGAGGATATAATAAAAGTTTCACTTTAAAATAAAAAATCCCCCCCCCCCCCCAACCCCCCTTTTCTTTTTTTTAAGTCAATTTTCAGCAAAAGGGGGAGGGGGGAGGGGAGGGAAAGAGAAGAGTTTTTTTAAAAAAAAAAAAAAAAAAAAAAAAAAAAAAAAAAAACATATAACCAAGTATTTAAATAAAAAAAATACTTGGTTATATGTTTTTCATAATTACTTCATGGACCAACACATGATATATATAATTCTTTGTTTAAAATAAATAAATTTTTCTGTTGTGCGATCAGTCACGCCAGATTTTTTATTTTTTTGAATACCTTTTTCGTTGATGAAAAATACACATATGATTTTTTTTATTTTTCCGAGAGTAAATGCTTTAACCATATTTAGAATATTTAGCATAGCAGCAAGAGAATGAATATAGTAGTGACTACCTACTGTCTATGTGTGTGTGTACACACACAACAAAAAGGCATTTCACATTCTCCTTCCTCTTTATACTAGTATTCCCCCCCCCTCCCTCCCTCCCCCTCCACACCCTCTATTTACATTCTATCCGCTTTAGTAATGAATTTTTTTTTTTTTGTTTTTGCTATATTATTATTTTTTTTATCTCAATTTTGTTATAAAATAAAACAAAAAATAAAAATAAAAATTTTAATTTAATTTAATGAAAGTATCAATAAAATAAAAATGAAAGAAAAAAAACACCACTTTTTTTTTTAAGTGAAACTTTTATTTGATGGCCTCAAATTTTAGATATTTTATTTTAATTTGAAAATAGCTGGATTGTACTGAGTTTTTTACTATATATATATATAAGAATATATCTTCAGAAGGATGGGGTGTTTGACCCCGAAACTGTGATAATCTGCAGAAAACAGTCGCAATAAATTCCCAACATACAAAAAAACATTCGTTTTTATTTAGAACTCACCTTATCCACTTCGAGGAACGACGAGTAAACTTCCTTCTGAAGATATATTCTTTTATTTTAATGTTTGATGCCATATCACCTGCAATTTCTGTATAGAACCCGCCTGCGGCGGACCCTCGCCTTTTTCTTATTTATGAGAAGAAAATTATTATTTTTTTAAAAACACTCACACTTTTTTCTCATTCACACACACATGCACACAGTCTTCTCGGCAAATTAGGCCATTTAAGACTTTGACGATATCCGTTATAGAGATTAATACACACACTAGGGGTCCAGGCATTCTTATTTAAGCCATTTGGTATCCAAAAAGAAAATTATTATTACTACGAATTCCAATCCATTGCCTGCTTGAGGATTTGTTCACATTCATAGAATACACAAAGAATACATAAATAATTTCTCTATACATTTCCTATGAGAGAAATCGTAACTTTAGGAATTAATAATCCTAAAAATTATAGAAATTTCGGGACCCGAGTATTTTTCCGGGACTGATTTTATTTAAGCCATTTGGATACCAAATGATACTGTCTGGAATCCGAACTCGCGACCCTTGGTATACAAGGCAGGCGCGCTATCAACTACGCCAAGCCCGAGGCTGAAAAGAAAATTATTTCTACGTAATCCAATCCAGTGTCTGTTTGAGGATTAGTTTACATTCATAGAATACACAAATCCAAAGAATACATATATAAATATATTTCTCTATACATTTCCTATGGGAGAAATCGTAACTTTAGGAATTAATAACTCAAAAAGTTATAGGAATTTCGGGATCTGAGTATTTTTCCTGGACTCCCCATAACGTCCTCTATAAGACTGCAAAATTTCGTTTTAAAATTCCAACGGGTAGTTAGTCAAAGAGGGCTTGCCAGACGGACACTCCGCTATTATAGGCCTATATTTAGATGTTTAAATACTTAATAAATCTTATATTATAAATAAATAAATATATTTAATATTTCCTGAGTATCTCCTAAGCACGAGCTAGAGAGTTTGTAAAAAGTCGATTTTCAGAAATGATTGATCAATCGATTCCGAGAATCGAAAAATATCAAGTCCATGAAATGGACTTTTCGAGCGCCTTTTCTATTCCCATTTCAATATTTATTTATTTTAAACTCAATTTTCTTCTTCTTCTTCATCTCTTTTATTTTTAAACATTTTTATCTAATTTTCAAAATCGTTTAACGAATTTAGAAAGAGGTTTAACTTAACATGCCGCAGAGGATCTTTCTTTCTTTATTTTTTTAAAGAGATTTAAACTTCTCTCTCTCTCTCTCTCTCTTTAACTTCAACAAAAACAACATTATTTAATTTAACAAAATTAAAACACTCAGTATTTGTTTTATTTTCTTACGCTTTCACACTTTTATAGACTTGCGATAGCGTTCTTTAAAAAACTGGAGATAAAGGTCTTTATTATTACCAGGAAAATTTTAAGAAATGAATGCAGGGTGGTCCGAATAAATAAAATAAAAAAATAGGAAAGAATTTCCAGTAGTTGGGCGCACAGTGGATTTTCTTGACATTAAACAGTTTAATTGGAAGTCTGATCGTTATGAGACATATTTCTTTCGATTTGGAATAAAAAATAGATGTGAATCGATGTGTCACATGACCCTATAACAGTGGCGGATCCAGAGGCGTTTCTCGGGGGGGGGGGGGTAATCTGGTTGGTGTGACTGGTCGCACAGCACACAATTTTTTCTTAATTTCGGTAATTTAAAGGCGCATTCTGTACTAGTTTGCCAGAATATAAATACAAATCTAATTTTTAAAATATTACATTAAAAATAAATTTTTTTCCAAAAAAAAAAGTATTATTTTTTACCCCCCCCTCTGTATCCGCCATTGCCCTATAGGCTAATCATAAAAAAAGTCACGTGACCTGATAGATGTTTATTATGATGACGTCACTCGTGGCGCGTCAAAATATACAACTGTGTATTTTTTTTTCTCACTTTTTTTATACTGTTATTTTTTTGTATTTAAATTAACTGTCATTTTTTTTTTGTTTTGTTTTTTGCCTTTTTATTTTTTTATTTTTTGTATTGAACACTCTGATCCTGCTGTACTGAGCGGAAGCTCTTAAAAACAGTAATAAATAATCTAATCTAATCTAAATATACAACTGTCAAAAAAATGAGAGGTTAAAAGAGGTTATTTCTCCATATTAAAAAAAAAAATATGGCCACATTTGTTTACATTCGGATTAATGTAAACAAAAAAATTAAAATGTAAACAAATGGAAAAAATTGCGTTAGGGAATATTTTTTTTTTTTTAAACCGGAAGTGCTGGGGTCCATGAACCAGTTTTTTTTATGCTGAATACGTATATGTTATTATTATTTTTCTACGAGCTTTAAGTTCAGGCCGTACTTTTTATCCGTACGGATAGACACCGGAATCTCTGCTTAAGTTTTACTACGTACAGTGAGAGCTTAATTCCTAAAATTACGATTTCTCTCATCGGAAATGTATAGAGAAAAATATATGTATTCTTTGCATTTATGTATTCTATGGATGTAAACAAATCTTCAAGCAGGCACTGGATTGGAATAGTAATAAGAATTTTCTTTTCATAATAAAGAAGCAAAGGCGAGGGTCCGAGCCAGCTGGAGAGGGGTCCAGGGGAGCGAATAAAGGACGAATAACGGATCACCAATAAATATATTTACAAATAACGAGTATCGTTTAAAGTCTTAAAGGCGGAAAAAATAAAATTCATATTTTTCAAATATTTTTAATTCTATTTAGTAGATAAGAATGAGTTCTATCTTTTATTTCAAATAAACTTTTCTCTATTTTAACGTTTTAATCAAATATCTAGGTTTTGAAAGTGTATATTATTGTTTTCTTTAAATATAAAATTCTAATTAACGGATTATGCTAGAAGCATGAAATTTTTTTTTAAAAGATTCTTTAAAACAATACCGAAAGCACCTAAATTTTAGATTTTGAAAAAGGCTTTTAGTTTTTTAATAAATTAAGTTTGAAAATATGGGTCAATTTTTTAGTCCTATTTTAAAAAAAAACTAAAAGCTTTTTTCAAAATATAAAAATTAGGTGCACTCGGTATTGTTTCAAAGAATATTTTTAAAAAAATTTCATGCTTCTAGCATAATCCGTTATTTAGAATTTTATATTTAAAGTAAAAAAATTTTTTTTGGAAATTTTGCCTTTGCCGGGTTTCGCGTCTAGTATAGATATATAGGTAAGAGAAAATAAAAAAAAAGTTTATTTATTTATTAACTTGAACAAAAACAAACACAAACCCCGAAATGATTACTTTTAAATACGTTTATTACCATCATCATTACCATTAGCAAATAAATAATAACCTCCCCCCGTTATATACAATCTAACCACCGGTTTGGTTAGTCTAATTAATAATAGAGGTGACTGTGATATGAAGAGAGGTCCATTGGATGCTGCTAATTGGATTGCTGCAACGCTTGGACATGAATGAATGAATGAATGGATATGACCAGCGGCAGCGGCAGCAAAACTATCTCGTTAACAGTTTGATCTATCTATTCAAAGATGATAGAAAGAAAGGGAGAGAGAGAGAGGGAAAGGAAGAAGAATAACGCGCAAGCAAGCAAAGTCAAATTAATTAAAAGATAAAGATATTAAAACTTTAACTTCCCTCTCTCTTTAATACAATAATAAAACTTTAGAACAAGTTTTACAAATATATTACAAATCGAGACCTGATTTTTTTTATATTTTAGTAAAATTAAGAAAATTGATTAAAAAAAAAAAATTAATAAGAAAATAATGCACAATTTAAAAAACTGGTGTGACTGGTCGCACAGCACACAACTTTCTCTTACCCTTTGGCAAGAAAAAGTTGTGTACTGTGCTTGTCACACTAGATTTTTTGTGTTGACATACAGTATACCAGGTATTTAGGTTCCCACAGTGCGGATACAAGGAGGAGGGGGAGGGTAAAGGGGGTAATCCCCCCCCCCCCGAGATTTGAAAAAAAATACTTTTTTTAAAAAAAAAATTAATTTTTAATGTAAAATTTAAAAAAAAAATTAAAAAATTAAAAAAAGGTAAAATATTTTTACGTGCGGGGAAAAAATTTCGGTTCCGCAAAAGAGGGAATGTTCCGCGGGCGGCAAAAAAAAATTTTTTTCGGGGGGGGAAAAAAAATTTTGAATCTCTAAAAATAAAGGTAAAATATTTTTACGGACGGGGCAAAAAATTTTTGGTTCCGCAAAAATAGGGAATGTTCCGCGGGCGGCAAAAATTTTTGTGTCCGGAAAACTGGTTTCGCGAAAAAAAAAAAGATTTTTTTGGAGAAAAATTAATAACATACGAGTATTACTTAACATCTTCCCTCTTTTTTTTTTTTTTTTTTTTTGAAAAATAAAATGAATTATTTTTAATAATATACAAAATATCTAAATTATATTTACAATAATTATTATTATAGAGATTTTATATTATTACAATTAACTTTACAATTGACTTGCCCTCGGGGTTTGGTGTAGAGGCTAGCGTGCTAACCTCGTATACCACCCCAGGCAGTCCGATGATTTTATTTAAGTCATTTCGATACCAAATGGCTTAAATAAGAATGCCTGGACCCCTAATATGTAAGATGTATATTGAGTAATGAAAATCAGTTTATACACAATGGGCGGGCGATTTGCGAGAAAAAATTTCGCCAATTAAAAAAAAAAAAAATGTAAGTGAAAGCGTGAAACGCGTTTTATTTTATGCGAAGTTGCATCACTGGGCTGAGACATGTGATATATATTTTTAAATATGGTGAATTGACAATTTTCGTGAATTTTTTTGTCTTGTTAAAAATTATTTTTAAAAGTCTTCGTGAGAAAATTTTGATTTTATTTTTTCAACTTATTCTACGGAAGTTAATTGATAAAAATAAAAGTTTTTTTTTTTTTTTTTTTTTTCTCTTTATCACGTGACACGAAACTTTTGAACAAAATCGACCAAAAAGTACTAGTACTTTATTGATGTACTTTTTTAGTTTTTTTTTTTCGATTTTCCCAAAATTCGCTCCAACGATTTTGATTAAAATTCATAAATCGACTATTTTTAGATGCTCTTTAAAATACAGTAGAGTCCCGGTAATCCGAACCTCGCTAATCCGAACTTCCGGTTAATCCGAACTCTTTTTGCGTACGATTTTTTTTTTTTTTAAGAGGAATATAAATGAAAATTAGACATTAAAGGAACTTTATTTTATTATTAATATGAAATATTTATTTAGAGTTTAATATCACCGACAAGTTTCACGGTTTACGATGTTATAAATACGACTTTATTATCAAAATTAACTAATTCAAGCTTACAATTCCGGTTAATCCGAACTTCCCGATAATCCGAACGACCCTCGGTCCCAATTAGTTCGAATTAACCGGACTCTATTGTATATATTGTCTCCGTGGTTGGAACAAGCTCCCTGCGTTTTTCTTCCCCAAAACCTACAATCTTCAGACTTTCAAGTCTAATCTCAACAGGCATCTTCTCAGTTCCCGCAGTTGAGTTCCCCTTTTATGCTTCTCCTTTTGTTTTTATTCTTTTCTGGCTGCATGTGACCATTGGTCGTTTTAGGTCTTCGGACCCATTCCAAAAAAAAGAGAAATTTGTCTGCTGTGCGACCAGTCACACCAGATTCTACCTGAGATAGAGGATATTATTATTATTTTTTTTTTTTAATTATTTAATAAAAGATAAAACAGATTCCTGAAAGTTAATAATAATATTCGAAAGACGTTGTCTTTTAAAGAGAGACTTTGTATGTGTGTGTGAGAGAAGAGAGGAGCTTCTTTAAAGATAATGCAACTTCAAGGGAGGGGGTACATGTAATTTGCTAAAGAATTCGCGCATTCATAGAGAGTTTGAATTTCGCTCTTTTTCACTCTCTTAATTTCGTCGCTCTCTACGTTTTATTTTATTTTTTTTTAACATCTTCCAATTTAACTCTCTCTCTCTCTACTGTGTTGTTTATATTAAAATAGAGAATTTTTCTTTCTTTTTCTGTTAAGGTTGTTCGGATAGTACCCCGTAAGTCATAATAGAATCTAAATTTTTTTTTTTAATAAAATTAAAAATTTGAATGCCAAAATTCCTTATTATAATTTAGTCGTGACCTATCAGAGTTTATAATTGTATTAAGTTAATAATTTAATTACCAAAAATAATAAATGAATGACTTTTGACTTGAGCAGTATTTCACGTAATATAGATCTGGCAACATTGCATTTATCAGCTGTTTATTTTAAATCTTAAAAGCAGGGGCGTATTTAAGGGGGGGGGGGGCCGAGGGGTCCCGGGCCCCCCCCGAAATTTTCTAAACACATATACATATATAGGGATATACAGACATCAGCGCAACAAATTTTACCGCAGGATGGACAACTTTGGTTCCGCAATAGAAAAAATGTTCCTCAAAAAATTTCGTGTGAAAAAAGTATAGTTTCTTAAAAAAAAAAATTTTCCTCAGAAAATTTTTTGAGTTCGGCCCCCCCCCCGAAAAAAATTTCTATATACGCCCCTGCTTAAAAGCCTTCAATTTTATTTTATTTAATATATTACAATGTTTAATGCAAATCAGTTTAAACACAATGGACGATTTGCGAGAAAAAATATCGTAAAATTGAAAAAAAAAAATGTAACTGACAGGGAGAAAAGAGTATTATTTTATGCGACGTTGCCGGAATGGTCTGAGTCTCATTTTTAAATATTGGCGACTGTCATTTTGGAGAATTTTTTGACTTTCTTGTTAAAATATCTTTAAAAGCCTTCGGCAGAAACTTTTGATTTTATGTTTAACGTATTCCTCGGACGTGAATTGATAAAATGTAAGTTTTTTGTTTTTGTATCTTTTGCAGAAGTGGCTATATAATTCGATATGTGTGCGTTTCGTCGACATTTCCCATAGACTACATGTTAAATTTCAATTTTTTTTAAATTAATTACACGATAACTCTGCGTCAGATCTGCTTCAAAATTTTATTTTATACGAATGGGATAGTGATTAATAACATATTAAATAAAATTGGCTTTTAATCTAACAATCCTGAATTGTTTTAATTGTATGCAAAACAAAAACAAAAATTTCTATTTCCCTTTTTTTTTCTTCTTCCTCTTTAGCTTAAATATCAATTTTCTTTAAAAGAACCAAGAGAGGGATTTAATCTGATGACTGAAGAAGAAAACTTTGGAAATTTTCCAAGGGACTTTTGAAACGTCTTTCCCTTTTAAATAGGAAAATGATCCATAAACAAATTGAAGCGTTTTAGTCAGCAAAAGCCTCCTTGCTGAGGGTGGGTGGCATCGAGGGGGATGAATGACTTCCCTCTTTTTTCCTTCTTCCCCCAGAGAAAGGACCGTCAAGCTTGCATGACAACCAAAAGGGAAAATCTCCTTCTATCCTCGTGTACCGTCAGTAATGGTGGGATTCAATAACGCTCGTTTATTTATTCATACTCCTCTCTGATTTGTTCAATTAATTGTTAAAAAAAATATATATACACTGTGAGTCAAGAAAACACTTTGTTTATTCTTAAGGTGCGCGTCTCGGGGTGCTAATTTTGGGAGATTACAGCGGCCACAATTTTGAAGCTATCGACCTCAAATTTTTTTTTAAATTAAAGCTATTTTAAATATCTAGAACTTGTCGAAGCCCTTTTTTTGATTTTCGAAAAAATAAATTTTTTTTTTAGATTAATCGCATTAAATAAAAGATATTTTTAAAAAATCCGCTCTATATCTTATAGATAATTAAATTAGTAATCATTGTGTTAAAAAATAATTAATTTTTTACCCCTAATTAATTAGCTGGAATCTTTCAAATGAAATGGAATAAATCCCTTGTATTTCTATGGGAAAAACTAACGCCATCTCTTGCCGCCTAGAGTAACTTGGTAGTGAATCGTCTTCTAACGGCTTTTCGAGTCCCTGGGGGGTTCTCTAAATTTAACATAACAAATCAAAGTTTTTTAAAGTGAAACTTTTATTTGTTCCCCTCAAATTTTTTCGATCTTCTATCAGTATGTCGCTTTACAAGCCATGACGTCACAAGCCGTGACTATACAAATATAGGAAAGTTGAAATTTAATATATATGACGAATTATAAAAAAATAATTGTGAGATTTAATTATTCAATTTTTAAATTGATAAAATATAATTTTTAAAATAATTTAAAATGATTCAAATACTAAATAAAATATTGTTCTCAGTTTTTAACATGCGTCTATTGATTTCACATTTTCCAATTATTAAGTTAAGATTAAAAACGCGATTTTAATATCCTTAATTGAATAATTTTCAGTTAAACGCCTACGATCCGAAAAAAAGTTTCACTTGCATCGTGGTTTCATAAAACCCCACAATGATTTTTTTTAGATGCTATTTAAAATGTATAATCTCATTTTGCCATTGAAATCGTTTGAAGCACACTTTTATCTTGTACCTCATAGGAAAGATAGGAAAAATGGATGTTGTGTTGTTTTTTTTCCTTTTGTTTTGTTTTGTTGTATTTGTTATTGTATTTAAATTTGTATTGTGTTTGTTGGTCCTAGCCACCGAGGACTGGTGCCTCTAAGCGGGTCGTAATAAATTTATTTATTTATTTATTTTATTTAAATATAAATATTTTCCCATGTTTATAAATTTTACATCTTAAATTCTAATATATCGGTGGAAACTAAATATATCTCGACACCAAAAAATCCGGTGTGACAAGCACAGAACACAACTTTCAAATGTAAGAGAAAATTGTGCGAGTAGTCACACCAGATTAAACCCACTTTTGTGTTTTTTTTTACAATATCTACACTGTTAAAAATTTTCAAGAAAACTTGCTATACAAGTATAGTAACTCTGTTTCATAAACTGTTTATGAATATATATGAGAAAGTTCAATTTGTTGCCAACCTAACAAATTTCTTGTATATTTTAAAATTAATTATTTTGGTAAAAATTGTTAATTTTAATTTTAATTTTTATAGCTATTTAGTTGAATTACTTTATAAAAATTATTTAATTAGTATGATTTTAATATATTTCATAAATATTTAAATATTTTAGAGGTCGAATTTCAAACCAGAATTTAATAAATTTAGATTTGTGAAATAAATTTTAAAAGAATAATTTAAGTTTCCTTAAAATAATTATAAAATAATATTAATAAAAATTCCTTGAGGTAGTCGAGTTATTTGAGAACGTTTAGACCAGTGATTCTCAACTTGTCGCGGTACACTTTTAACGATTTCAAAATTTGGCGGCACACAAAAGAAAAAGATAAGTTTAAAAGTTGGTAATTTGTTCATAAACTTTTATATTAATTTTATTTCATATCCTGGGTATATTAATATTAAATCACCGAAGTATATGAAAAATGATTGAAAATTCATATTTTTTTTTTTTACAGTGTATGCTTATTTAATTTCTAAAAGACTTAATAAGAGAAATTATGCAGAATTCATTTCCTAAGGAAATCGCAATTGTTGTTGTTGTTGTTGTTGTCCAAACAAGCATGTTGATGATGACCACATCACTTTTCTTTTTCTTTTCTTTTCTAAAGAGAAGTGAATTATTTATCAAGAGAAGGAGGGTGGCCCGCCAAAGAGGAAAGGGAGGGGATAGAAGGGGAGATTATTCTGAAGGCGCAGCACGCGAGAAAAACATCCCAGAGAGAGAGAGGTGAATGAAGTTTTCTCTCTCAAGTCCAGGATTAAGTCTTCTGGCTTGGCTTCATTTGTTCTTCTTGCAGCCCTTTTATACACACACACACACACTTTCTCTAGTCTTTTAAGACCATCTCGTCAAGGAGTTAATATGACGTCAACGAGGTGCAATTTATACAAAAAATAAAATAAATAAATGATTGAAACTCCCCCGCTGCCCTTAAACTCTAACTGACAGGATCTCTAATTAAAGATTTCTTTTTTTTTTTTTTTTTTAAGGACTAATTATTATTGCGTAAGGGGTTTTTGGGGTTGACTAGCCTGCGGGGGACTCTCGCCTTTTCTTCATTAAAGAAATTCATTATTATTACTATCCCAATCCAGTGCCTGCTTGAGGATTTGTTTACATTCATGGAATACACAAATGCAAAGAATACATAAATATTTCTCTATACATTTCCTATGGGAGAAATCGTAACTTTAAGAATTAAAAACTCAAAAAGTTATAGGAATTTCGGGATGAAAATAATTTTCCTGTAATCCCTAGAAGGTCCTCTTTAAGCATATAAAATTTCATTTCGATATTCCAACGAGAAGTTGTTCAAATAAAGCGTGACAGATTGACAGAAGGACATTAGCGAATTATATATATAGATGATTATTTCTCGGCTGCTTCTCTTATAGTCAACTAGTAAAGTTTTCTGACCGATAGAAAATCATTGAAATTGTAAACAAAAACAAACTTAACCTTCGAGTTAATAATCTACATATTTATATAATACACTAATGTTTGTCTGTCTTTCTGTCACGCTCTATTTAGACAACTTCCAGTCAGCTTAGAATATTGCAGAATGGGGGGGGGCTGAAGTAAGGATCGCCGACCCCGCACCGCGGGAATAATAATAAAGGCGAAGAAAGAAGCAAATTGCTGAAACATTGCGAATCTTGCATATATTACAGGAATATTGCAAATCTTGCCAACTTTGCTGCAATATTTAAAGCTAGGCTGCAACATTGCTGCAATGTCGCCTCTTTAAACTACAATATCGAGCAAGATAGGCAATAGTGCTGTTTGAGGTTGGGGTTGGATCAAATCCATCCATCTTTCTTTCTTTTGTTGTTGTTGTTGTTGTTGTCGTAAAATCAATCAATGATCTATTTGTATTAAATTTCTTTTTTCTTTTGTTTCAGGTAAGATGTCAGCTTTTTTGTTTTTCTCACCACGAGACGTACGTAAGTGTTTAGAGATTATTTTGGCTCCTTTGCATTTAGTTACATTTGCACATTCTTTAATCATGCGCCAGAGCTTTTCAAACAATTCCACATCTCTGGCTCATTAATTAATAGGTTTATATACACCATCTCGCATTGAGAAAAATTATCACTGTATAATAATATCTCGTTGAAAAAAAAAAAAAAAAACAAGATTTTGCAAAATTATAATATTTTAAGTCGCAACATGACCGCCTTCTGCGACACTGTAGGTTTTTTTTTATATAAATATCATTGCCTAGACTACCCCTTATTGTTTCTGGTGGATTCTACTGCTCCACTGCCCGCGGAGCCTGTTACATAATAAATAAGAGGTGATTATTAACCTGTTAAAAATTTAAAAAAAAAGTCTATTTTTAGAATTAGAATTTCCATTTCTAAAGTGTGTATCTGTTTTTTTTTTTTGTGAGGCAATTTTAGGTTAATGAGGTCGGAGAGGAGGGAACACCGTACCCCTTTTTTAAACGTGCAAAGTGTGTCTATTGCCCTATAAGAAATTTACACAAGTAATCTGGACTCTGTCTGCATGCATGCAAGGAGCGAGAGAGAAAGAGAGAGGAAGAGGAAGATTGCAGAGGGGGAGGGGGATGCAATTCTATTAGCCGAAGGCGTTGCAGCCTCCTAGGAAATAGATGAGCTTAAATGAAGGAAAGGAAAAAAGAGAGAGAAGAGGATGCTGTTTGCATCAATCCATGGACCAATTAGTCAATGAATTGTTTCATCTTTTAGGGCCGTATTCATAATTGAAACTTGTTTTCGTGCTTAAGTCTGACTCCATGAAGTAAGACTTTTTTTGAACAAGTCGATCTAGTTCGCTTATGATTTCATAAACATTATTCAAGCAAGACCTTTTGAAGTCTGAGTTCCAATAAACATTGCTTGTTTGCCAAACCAATTGCTTCGTCAAGTCAACGACTTCGGCTATTCTCGGCTCCGATCGGATACAATCGGCAACCTTCGGCTAATATGGCGAGTCGAAAATTTCAAAGAATAAAATATTACAGAAATATTATATTATTGTGAAAAAATAATTTGACGTTTTGTGAAGTAGGCAACATAATAAAAATTGAAATTAATTTAAATAAATACTATAAATTAAAACATTTAATTAAAAATAATTATTTTTTTACAAAAATATAAAAATTAAAAAAAAATAATTAATTTTTTTACAAAAATATAAAATTAAAAAAAAAAAAAAAAAACAAGGACAGCTGAATTAAAAACCTTTTTAGGTTAAAAACTATAATAAGGCCTTACTATACATAGAAATATATATTTATTAATAAAAAAATATATAGACACATCATTTGGAAAAAATAAGCTAAGAATTGTTCTTAAATATCTTTTACAAAGGATTTTTGGTTTCTTTAGGTAAATAACAAATATTACATGTACAATGAAAATTTAATTTATTTAAAATTTTGTTAATCATAAAACTAAAAAAAAAAAAAAAAAAAAAAAAAAAAAGGGTGCGCACACCTAAAGTTTGCCCGTTTTCCGCGAGCAGTTCGCGGCTCGTGTTCGTTGCTCGTTCCATTTTCATTGAAATTATTCATTTTGACGAACCTGCCGCGATCCAAAGAAAAGCCACGAACATTTTAATTAATTTGAATTTTATTATTAATTATTTATAATTATTAATCGCAAATAGATTGTGTTGCTGAGCGCGCCTAATTACTAATAAAAAACATTTAAACTAATTATTGGTGTAGATAATAATGTCTCTGAAAGTGAGATAGAGAAACGCTCTTGCTGTTTCGGTTATGAGTGGTGCTTTTTTGCTAATGGCAAGTTTGTCAAAAAAGAAAAGGAGACGACGACGTTGGTGGTGTACCAATCTATTTAAAAAACAGAATGGTAGTGAAATTGTGATGGACTTGAGGTCGCAACAAATAAGCGGTCAATATAAGAATTTTACTCGAATGTCAGAGATTATTTGTCAAGTCTATTTAATATAAAAATAATAAATTTTTTAATATCAATTTATATTTATATAATTTTTTTTAATTAAACCCGATCCTTTGAAAATATTTGATTAATTCTTCATTTATTGAAACTGATATTAAAATTTACTTAAAAATACTATATAAAATCATTCATAGGCCTATATTTTAAGGAAATAATATACATATAATTAACCTCCCTGGTCTCTGAGGGACATAGAAGATGATAATATTAAAAAAAAATATTTAAATAATGATTTAGAGAAGACTTATAAAGGCTAAAAGTAGGTCTATTTTATATTTTTGCTCGCGAGCCGCTCGCGGCACCGCATAAGGCCGTCCAAATCTGAGCCGCGAACCATCAAAGGGTTTGTCGAAAAAAGCCGACAAGAGATGGATCGCGGCGAGCAGTTTCGCGAGCGACCCTCGAGCAGCTCGCGAGCATCTCAAAACCCGTACACATCTAACGAACATGGTGCTCGCGAGCGGAGCAGAGCGCAGGTGTGTACGCACCTCTAATATATCGGCGAAAACTAAATATATGTTGACACGGAAAATCTGGTGCGACAGTCACACCAGATTTTTTTATTGAAATTTTAACCATGAAAATTATTTTTTATTACAATTTTAAGGTTGGAGCGCAAAAGGGCCCGGGCCCCGGCGATATAGCTCCTCCCTGCCCCCCTGTCTGCTGCACTGTATACAGATATATAGGTATGAGAAAGTAATCTCTTCTTTATTGATTAGTTTAGTTGCCATAGAAATAACTTGTCTCTCAATTGAATTTAAATTTTTTGATTATATTAAAATGTCAGGTAATATAAATGAATTATTTTATAAATATGTATGTAATATTAAAGTGTGTATTTATGAAATTAAATAATGTGTACACAAAGAATCACAAAAATTTTATAATTTATTTATTTGT
>JAKCPI010001615.1:0-45997 GCA_023213315.1 Euborellia annulipes | reverse complement strand
CGTCGATATTCCCCATAGACTACATGTTAAATTTCAATTTTTTAAAAATTAATTACACGATAACCCTGGGTCAGATCTGCTTCAAAATTTTATTTTAAACGTATGTGATAGTGATTAATAACATATTAAAAAATTAGCTTGTAATCTATTAAAGTGCTTTAATGTCCGATCAACCTTTAAATGATTCTTTTAAAAATTAGAATAAAGAGATAATAAATTATAAATAGATGAAAATTAAAATAGTCTTGGACGTTACGTCTTTTTTAATCTTTATCCTTTGAAGTTAGATTTTTTTTTTTTTGCTAAAAGTCCCGCGACCATTTGATTCGTTCCTCTTCTTCTTTAACCTGACCCTCTGACGAAGCAAGAGCGAGGGATCAAAGATCCGGAATTTATTATTATTCTCGTCTCTTGTCATCATTTCCATTTATATGCTAAGGAATTTATCACTATTTCCCATTGTTTTTTTCCCTCTTTTTTTTATTTTATTTTTATCTCTTTTTTTTTTTCTTTTCTTGCCATTGATTTTTCGGATATCATCCACCCATTAGATGGATTTAATTATTTATGTATGTTTGTTAGTAAGTTTTAATTAGAGGGTTAAAAAAAGACAAGTATTCTATTACAAGAAAAAAATGTTTATTTTTTCAACTTTTAAATTCAGAACGTCAAAGGGAAAAAAAGACAAAAAATTCGCATTTGGAATCGTTTTTAATCTCTGAGATATAATTAAATACTTTAGGCCCGGTTTCTTCAATTCTAGTCAATTAGTAAACTTATCCGACAGATAGTAAATAATCAATAGGGACCGAATTTTTAGGTCCGATTCGACTCGTTTTTAGGTTTTTGTAACACCCAAAATAGATTTTTTTTTTTGGTTTTGGTTTCGTCCAATAAAACGCATTTAGGTTTTTTTTTTAGGCACGGTTCGTCTCGTTTTTAGGTTTTTGAAACTCACAAAATAGGTTTTTTTTTTAGGTTATCGCCTAATAAAACGCATTTTGGGGAAAAAAAGTTTTAATTAATTTTAAATAAGTTATGTACAGAAATTTGTAAAAAAATTCATATTTTAATTATAATTTTTTTTTTTAATTTTAAAAAATATAATTGTAAAATTTTTATGAGAAAAAAAGTTTTATTTAATTTTAAATACCTATGTACAAAAATTATTAAAAAGTAAAAAATACAAAAAATTACAGGTACCTAAAACATTATATAAGAAAATTAAATAATTCTGGAAGTACATAAAATGAAATACATAATTCTATAATTTTTTCTCAATCTAAAAGCACCAATAAATTAAAAAAAAATCTCGGTAGATGAGTTTTCCAATTTAGGTGATTTTAGGTGGCCCGAGCCCATTTAGGTTTTTTTTTTTTAGGTTTTTCAAAATTTGGTTAAACAACTCCAGAACACATAAGTCGAAAAAGTAATTTGTCCATTTCGCGTTTGGAGTCTAAGAAAGAAAAAGGTGAAAACCTAATAATCCGGTCCCTAATAATCAATATAGTAAACAAGAACTCGCTTAACCTTCGAGTCAAAAACAAAAAGTTTTTTCACAAATAATTAACTATCTGAGGTATAAGGAAAATTTTGTGAAGTTAGCAACTTGATAAAGGCATTTATAAAAATGAGTAAAATTAATAATAATTATTTTTTTTTAATTTACAAATTTCTAAAAAAAATTTGTTTAAGGCTTGTGATTCTAATTTCGCCATTTAGTTAAGCCTTACACCAAACTTTGGGTTAGCTTAACTAGATGTGAAAAGATTAGAAAATCAGTCTTTAGCTTATCCGAGGGATAGCTAGTTAACTGAAGCAATCGGCCCTTAGTCAATGGTATGGAAAAATCCACTAAAATAAGCAATCAGACCCGATTTCCAAAAAATCTGGTGTGACTGGTCGCACAGCACACAACTTAATTAACTTTAGTAAGAGAAAGTTGTGTTCTGTGCTTGTCACAGCAGATTTTTTGTGTCAACATACAGGGCTGTATTTCTAAATAGGCTGAAAAGGCTGGAGTCTAGAGCGACAACAAATCCAGGGGGGGGGGGGGGCGGATTGGCAATTTATTCAATTGAGGGGGAAAAATTTTTAAGGAGAGGGTAAAAAATTTTCCTAAAGGCGGCAAAAAAAAAAAAAAATTATCCGCAAGGCGGAAAAAAATTCGTTTATCCATCAAAATCTCGACATCAAATTTTTGACATGATCCCAATATTTTATCTCTCTATATTACATACAGTGTATATAGGTAGGAGAAAGTAAAAAAGATCTACCAAGTGAATTTGTATTATTTACTTTTTATATCATACTTTCCTTTCGGGGGGCGGCGGCCTCCCCGGGCCGGCGCGGCCCCTCGCTCCGCCCTGTTCCCCCTCTTCTTGCAGGTTTTCTCCTATTTTTTTGGTATTTTGTTGTATGAAGTTGTTATGAAGTGATGAAGGGATGATAAATAAACAAGGGGGGGGGGGAGCCAAGGGGGGAAGAGGAAAAAGGAGGGGGTGGTGAGTGTTGAAAGGGGGGGGGGGCCCCTCCCTCCCTTCTCTTTTCTCTTGTGGGGTGGCGCCCACCCCCAGACCCTAGAGAGAGGGAGGGAGGGGGCTCAGAGAGAAAAGAGGGCGGTCTATTTTTTAGCTAACTTGTAGATTTTGTGTTCCCATATCGAAAAAATTTAATTATAATTAATTTTACAAAACATTAAAGAGATTCAAATAATTACTCCGTTACCCCCAGAGCCATATTCTATATGTGTAAATTAATTTAAAAAGGATTTTTTAAAAATTTGGGATTTTATAAAAAAAATACACACAAATTTACAAAAAAAAAAAAAATTTTCCCATTTCATTTTTATATATATAGATTAATATTTTTTTGGTGGTTAATTGAATGATCACCGGATCTCCAGTCTAACCGATCCTGTGCCGTAGCCAGAGAGGGGAATCCAAACAAAAAATTTTAAATTGGGCCTTACAAGATAAATGCGATCCTTAAAAATTTGAAAAGAAAAATACTTTCTAATAAAAAAAAAAAAAAATTAAAGATAAGACTAACAGACCTCTGGTGGACTTTTCCCAGCCGATAAACTCGCCGGTTCGGCGATTCTCCTCTTCAAGCCAGAGTTGAAGAGGCCGGAAGTAGTCGAGTAAACCGGAAGCGTTCATTTCTCGTTGCCCGGTCAGTGCTTCCATCGCATCTGGCCAGGGTTTCGAGGATCCAAGTTGCAGCATCTCTCTGGAATTTAAAAAAAACTTTTTTTAAAATAAATTTATGGAAAGTTTGCTTTTTTTATATTTCTAATCAATTTTCTTTTTTTTTTTTTTAGTTAAAGTAAAAAAAAAAATTATAATTCATTTATTTGTATTTCTCAGGCATAGAACCGGTTAAGAAGTTGATTTTTGTTGAATCAAGACCAAGCATCCAAATTTGTCTAAAACTAACTTGTTCAAAAAAAAAAAAAAAAAAAAAGAATGCCTTAAGGCGGCTACACACGTAACTGCATACTTGACAAGCATGCATGTGCAATCTTTTTGTACCAGCATGCACAAATTCCCTTCGACACCACACGTCACAAGCACGCATGTGCAAGCAACAGCTTATGCTGAAAATTAACCTAAAAATGTCAAACTCGGAAGGTTATTTCTTCAAGATAACAAGAAATACTCATTTGCTTTAAACAGAGACACATAAATATTAATATTTAAAATGAATTATAAATATATTAAATAAATATCAAATGTCAAGACGTCTATAAATGGTTTTCTTCCAAATATGCTTGTGCATGATAAAAATTAAATCGAGCATCAAGCGGCTTGCACAATTAAAATGCTTGCGCAAATTTCTCCTAGAGACGCTAGTTTGCTTGTACAAAAAGATTGCACATGCATGATTGTCAAGTTTGTAGTTACGTGTAGCCGCCTTTAATTCGAACCCAAACCAGTCCTTATCCTAGTAATGTAGGCATTATATTTTTTTAGTAGTAAGGGATTACAACTCGAATTTAATTTCAATCAAAAAAAAAAAAAAAAAATCTCACTCATCGTATTTTAATGAAAAAGCATTCAAGCGACTTTATAATCAAAATCAGATATAATAGATAAATTTTTAAAAAGTTTAATTAAGAGTAAAATTCATTTAAATTTAATAAACAACCTTTTTATAGCGAGTAGAGAGAATTTTTTTTTTTTTGTTTTTTGATAAACTTTATCAACTAAATTCATAACACGTTATTAATAAAATTCGCTTTTGTCAAGAGTTGTTTTTTAATACAATTAGAAATATCAAAGAGTAACAGGAAATGAATGAAGGGAGCGGAAGGGGGGGGAGTCCCCAACTCTTATTTATCAGGTTGGTTATAGAATTAAATTTTAATTTCTTATTCAACTAGCAAAATTTTCTCATCAATATTAAATTCTGTAGCAAAGGTTCTTAATAGAATTTCTTTTGTTCTATTTGATACGATTTTTTTTTTTACTTTCTCTTACCTCTATATATGTTAATATATAGAGAGAAGAAAGTATTGGATTCATGTCAAAAATTCGATTTCGAGATTTTGACGGATATACACGTTTTGAAGTTTCCTGAATCAATAAAAGTGGTTTTCGCGACATTGTCCTCTGTGAACAAAATATCTCAGGAACGAAAAGAGCTAGGAGGTTGAAATTTTATATTTAAGTTAGGCACCCCCATGGGAGGTAACACGAAGCTTTTGAACAAAATTGACCAAAGAGTACTAGTACTTTACTGATGCACTTTTTCAGTTTTTTTCAATTTTCTCTAAATTCGCTCCCAAAATTTTGATTAAAATTTATCAATATAGAAAAATATTAATATTTTGTTACCATGGCAACTATTTATCCTATCTTTCCTATGAAGTACATGAGTAAAGTGTGCTTCAAACAATTTTGAGAGCAAAATGAGAATACACTGTAATTCAGGAAGTTTTTTCTTTTCCTGAATTACGGTTGATACTGTTTCTTTCATCTCCTGAATTCATGAGAATACACATTTTAAAGAGCTTCTAATAAATGATTTTTGAATTTTAATCAAAATCGTTAGAACAAATTTTTTATAAAATCGAAAAAAAAAAAAAACTGAAAAAGTATAGTACTGATTAGCCGATTTTGTTCAAAAGTTAAGTGTAACGCCTCAGGGTGGGGGTCCTAACTCAAATATAAAATTTCAACCTCCTAGCTCTTTTCGTTCTTGAGATATTTTGTTCACAGACACACGGGGGCTCGCTGGTGTAGCGGGCTAGGGTGTTTGCTTCTACAAATTTCTGATAGGAATTTCAAATAATAATAATAAAAGTCACAGACACACAAAGAGGCTATTTTGCTTGACCCACTTTTTTGGGCCTCAAAAACTGTACTTCCATCAAAATCTCGACATCGAACTACAGTATTGACACGAATCAACAAATTCTCTATAAACATTAATACTAGCAGCAAGGTTCGCTTTCAGCGCTAGTTAATTATTATATACAATATATGTAAGTGAAAGAAAAAAAATAAAAAATAATGGACATATGAATAATGAGGAATTTCAAAAATAAGAAAAAAAAGTTCTTTAGAATTAATTGAGAAATAATAATAATAAATGATAATAGATGAATAATGAGAAAGGGTAAAAGAAGAGAGGAAAAAAATGAGGTTGTAAAAATAACCATTTATCAAAAAAAAAAAAAAAAAAAAAAAGTTGGAATTTATGAGAGAGATTATTTAAAGAAAAGTATAATTATATTGATAGTGAGCCAAATGAGGCAGCTTTTAGTTTATAATATAATAATACATATGTCTCGAAAACTCTCGGAAAAGTTTTGTTCTTAATTATTATAAAAAGGCAATGAAGCGTTTACTTTACCCCTGAGGGATTCAAACTACACACTTGACAAGCATGCATGTGCAATCTTCACACTTGTATCAGCATGCTTGTGCAAGAAACAGCTACCAAAATTAACCTAAAAATGTCAAACTCGGAAGGTTATTTATTCGAAGATAACAAGAAACTTGCTTTAAACAGAGACACAATAAATATTAATATTTAAATTGAAATTTTAAATGAATTAATATATATTGAATAAATATCAAATGTCAAGACGACTATAAAATGGCGGAGAGTTTTGCTTGCGCAAATATGCTTGCGCATATTTCAATCGAGCATCAAGCGGCTTGCACAATTAAAATGCTTGCGCAAAATTCTCCTAAGACGCTCCAGTATGCTTGTGTACAAAAAGATTGCACATGCATGCTTGTCAAGTTTGCAGTTACATGTGTAGCGCCTTAATTAAAAAATAAATTTATTATTAACTCTTTTCTTTTCTTTTTAAATTTTCTAATATATTTTCCAGTTATCAATTTGAAAAAGACTCTTATCTTATTATTTAGCAATAGGGGTAGATTATTTCGTCTTATTTCTAAATTTTTTTTTTTTTAATTAAAACACGAGGGAGGATTCGGGTTAATTCGAAATTCCCACGTCACTTCGTCTCTTTATTTCCTTTATTATTTCATAAACACGGCAAGAGATTTTTTTTTTTTTTAGGTGATAAAAAGCAAGTCATAAAATGAACGTCTAAAATCTTTTTAATAAATATTTTTATTAAGGAAATAATTAAAATATGATTTATAGATTCAGTTCAAAATTTAATCAAGTTAAAAAAAAATAGCATTATCCATAATTTGTAAATTGTCTACAAAGTTGTAGCTTTAAAAAAAATTAAAAATAAAATTTGGGATAATAGTAGTGATTGCATAGAGGCGGTGTATCTCTATCTAGTTTATAATTATTTTGAGGTTACTGTAAGATTATTATGACGAATACAAAAGGCGTATCTTCCTCTCCAATTACTATCGGAGAAGTTTGAAAAATAAGAGCGGCTTTTCCGATATTCCCGAAACTTATTGAAAAAAAAAAGTTCCCCACTCCCTGATTTAGGTCATAATTACTGAGGCCCGGAGGGCATTCTAATAAAAGTAAAAGTCTGCAAAGTTTTATTTAGTCCAAGACATAATGAATTAATTTTTTCCTCAAGCGAACAGACGCTCTTTGGAATAACTTGGGAAATACCCCTTGAAGATAGACAAAAAGAATAGCAGACATGCTTGCTGGGTTGCATATCAGCAGGCGATAATTAATTAATAAATCTTATCAAATACGTTTAAAAATGAAAAATTAACAATATATTTAATATGAGAAAAGTTTTGATAGTAAAAAAAAATATTTTCTTTGGCTGGAAATTGTGTATATTATTGGTGCTAACAATAAGTAGCCGACGAGTGTAGCTGTAGCAGAATAAAATAAAATCAAGGTAAAACCTCGTCTCGTCTAGAATTATTATGGTGCGCGTCTCGAAAAATTGAAGAAGATTGACTACCGAGTTACTCTAGGAGGCAAGAGATGGCGTTAGTTTTTCCCATAGGAATACAAAAAAATAAATTTTTTTTTTAGATTAATCGCATTAAATAAAAGATATTTTTAAAAAATTCGCTCTATATCTTATAGATAATTAAATTAGTAATCATTGTGATAAAAAATAATTAATTTTCTACCCTTAATTAATTAGCTGGAATCTTTCAAATGAAATGGAATAAATCCCTTGTATTCCTATGGGGAAAACTAACGTCATCTCTTAAGTAACTCGGTGGTCAATCGTGTTCTAACGGCTTTTCGAGACGCGCACATTAAAATAAAATCATCGGACTGCCTGGGATCCGAACCCGCGACCCTTGGTATAGAAGGCCAGCACGATACCAAGCCCGAGGTTAAATGAAAAAAATATCTTAATCGACTGAAAGGCTCTCGACTTCTTGGCTACACCCATTTTTACTTTTTTTTTTATTTTCTCCCTAACAAAGAGATTAATTTTTCAATCATTTTAAATTCGATTCCAACGGGATAAAAAATGAGATCAGAAAAGATTGATTGAAGACTGATAAGCAAGTGTATATAATTAAAAAAAAATTCTATTGATAGAATGAGATGAGATGAGAAGGCGAAGTCATCTAAAAAAAAAAAAAAAAATTTCTTTGATATTCTGACATTTAAATTAAATTTAAAGAAAGTTTTTTAATTTTTTTTTTTTTTTTTAAATCTTTTATAAAGTCTTTAAGTTAGTCAATATTCCAAATTAATTGACTTTCTCTCGTTCGTTGATTGATTTTTTTCTCTCCATTGAGTCATTAATTTTCTTCATTTTTTTTTTCTTTCTTTCAAAAAAAAATATTCGTTCTTTTTTTTCTTTAGGTATCTGAAACCTTATAGTATTTATTTAATCATTAGCCAAAAGAAATTTATTAGCGAATCACTGATTCTTAGAAGAAGCAAGTGCTTTAGCTCCAAGGGTGGATCCAGAGGTGTTTCTCGGGAGGGGGGGGGGTAATCTGGTGTGATTGGTCGCACAATACAGTATTTTTTCTTAATTTCGGTAATTTAAAGGCACTTGTTTGCCACAATATAAATACAAATCAAATTTTTAAGTAATAATTTTTAAAATTTTACATTAAAAATACAATTTTTTTCGAAAAAAAGTATTTTTTTTTAAATCTCGGGGGAGGGGGGGTAATTACCCCCTTCACCCCCCTTGTATCCGCTCTTGTTTGGCTCTACTCAATGAGATAGGAGCGAAAAGGGGACAAAAGTGTAATTATCTGGCTGAACAATGGGATGAATTGAATATGAAGCACGTTTACGCTTCTCGGCAAAGAATATTCGTTGGTCAAAAATTCAGAATTATAAGAAATTCAAAATTAAAAGCAAGCAAATAATTGAGAAACTGATCAATAATAGTGAGAAAACCGAATAGATTAAGAATCAAGCACACGAGGGCGTCTCAAAAGGTTCATTATCATACAATCTGCGGTCTGTCAATGCTCAGAACTGGCATCCCTTATATCAGCGGTTCCCAACCCGTGGGCCGCGAGCTGATTGGAACTGGGCCTCGGACGTCTAAGAAAAGATAAAAATTATATATATTTATATAAAATTATATATATACACTGGGCCTCAGCGTTTTTTTTTACGGAAAAAGTGGGCCGCACATCAAAAAAGGTTTGGAACCACTGCCTTATATTATTGCAAAATGCCCTCTGAACTACAGTCGATGGGTACAGTTCCATATCGATATCAACCTCCACTTCCGAGATCCCACCTTATTTTCCCAGTTCCTGAAATCCCCAGAGGTGAAGGCACTCTACTCACTGCAAATTTATTGTATATTTTCACTGCTTTGATATCGTATTCGTATTGCGTTGCTTTCTTGCCTTCCTTTTGAATTAATATTATTTTGATTTTTTGTTACTATTGTATGCATTTTGTTTTATTTATAATAATTTTTGAATAGTTAATGTATGATTTTGTAACCAGTTTTAGCCCAATCGTCTATGGCTAAAGGGTAAATAAATGAAAAAAAAAAATTCTGGGGTACAAAATCAAAAATTTATCAGTGCCTTGAAATGCCGGGAAATGGCCCTCGGGCTTGGTGTAGTTGGTAGCGGGCTGATCTTTTATACCAAAGATCGAGGGTTCGGATCCCAGAAAGACTGATGATTTTATTTAAGCCATTTGGATACCAAATTGCCCAAGTTGCCGAAAAGACTGTGTGTGTGTGAGTGTGAATAGAAAAAAAGTGTGAGTGTTAAAAAACAAAATAAAATGCCGAAGCGGCCAGAGGAGGTTTAAACAATTTCTATATAATCGGCTTTTCGAAAATGTTTTTCCAGGGATATTAAAAAAATTCCCTAATTTTTCACTGATTCCATTTCCAAAGAGTTAAAGTTCCCGATTTTCCTGGACTGTCCACAACAAGAATATATATAAATTGGTGTATGTTATTAGAGCAAATTAATTATGAGATGAGAGTCGAAGGCCTAAAAGCAAGCTCAAACTCTGACACGACGTGGTCTCGGAAATAGATCAAATAAAATGGATTGGCTACCAATTGAAGTAAATAGAGACGGGGTCTCTGCCTTCCTCTCAACATAAGTGTTTTATCTGCATATCACCAAAAGAACATCATGGAACTTTAACAAAAAAAATTAGAAATATTATTTCTGAAATTTTGCCTTCTGAAAAGTTTGGCCATCCATGTACCAAATTATAAATAATAACTTTTTTTACATACCATAAGAAAAAAAAAACATTTAAATACAATAAATCCAGGAAAAATAAATAATTTAAATACTTTCACTGATAGTGAAAAAAAAATAAATGAACAATAATAGTAAAATAAAAAAGAGATTGGAATTTTTTGCTACCTCCGGCGGAGAAATCTTTTACTAAATGATTTAATTGTAATTAATGTAATACGTACATAATAAATCATTCTTGAATAAAAGAAGCATTTATGGAAGTGGCGTAATATTACCACTTTCTATAAAATGTGTTCTATTAATTAGAAATAATTTAATACGATATAGGCCTAAGAAATGGAAATTAAATGCCATTTTTTCTAATTAAATCCCCGGATTTTTAATACAGCTGTGACCTTACTACTTTCCTTTACCGATTAAAACAACTTTACTGTTAATAAAATTATCTTAAAAAAACTTATTCCATACTAATGTATATATGAAATTATAAGTATTAATAAATCTTCTTAGTTATATTTATAATTAAATAAGCTGAATACAGAGTCAAGTAATTAAGTCTTATTTTTAATCAAAACGTCTCTGATGTTATTTGCCTTTAAAATAATGTCAAATTTATAAACATGGGAAAATATTTATATTTTTTCAGTTGGATTGGTGCAATTATCAATATTATTTAGAAGAAGAGGAAGATTTATTGCAGTAATTGGACCAGGGTGTTGTGGTTAGAGAAGAACAATAAAATTTATTGTTGTTTGCTTTATTTAACAATAAAATCTATTGTTGTTTGCTTTATTTAACAATAAAATCTATTGTTGTTTGCTTTATTTAACAATAAAATCTATTGTTGTTTGCTTTATTTAACAATAAAATCTATTGTTGTTTGCTTTATTTAACAATAAAATCTATTGTTGTTTGCTTTATTTACAATAAAATTTATTGTTGTTTGCTTTATTCTAAGGTCTGGCTACTGGCTAGCAGCAACAGTTTAGGCCTGAAGATGGTAGTTGGGCTACCGAAACTGTTGCTAGCAGACCTTAGAATAAAGCAAACAACAATAAATTTTATTGTTATTCTCTAACCACAACACCTTGCTCCAATTACTGCAATAAATCTTCCTCTTCTTCTAAATAATATTTATATTTTGTTACCATGGCAACCATTTCTCCTATCTTTCCAAGAATAAAGTGTTCTTCAAAGAATTTTGATAGCAAAATAAAAATATACATTTTAAAGACGATCTAAAAAATAATTGATTTTTGAATTTTAATCAAAATTGTTAGAGCGAATTTTGAGAAAATCGAAAAAAACTGAAAAAGTGCATCAGTAAAGTACTAGTACTTTTTGGCCGATTTTGTTCAAAAGCTTATTTTCACACCTCAGTGAGGTGCCTAAACTTAAATATAAAATTTCAACCTCGTAGCTCAATTCCTTCTTGAGATATTTTGATCACAGACAGACCATGTTGCGAAAAACACTTTTTTGGATCTCAAAACTTGTATATATTGATGTATGTACAGTAAGCGCCACAATTAAGTTCCCACTTGATAGTTTTAGCCAGGGCCGGATCTAGGGGGGGGGGCAGTGGGTGCATGTGCCCCGGGCGGCAGATATCAGGGGGCGGCAATTAAAGAAAGATTTACTAAAAAAAAAAGGTAAAATGATATGAATTTTGTATAGAAAATTTTAAGGAGGGGGCGGCAAATTAAATTTTGCCCCCCCCTAAAAAATCTCCTAGTTCCGGCCCTGGTTTTAGCCTTAAGTATATGGTGATATGGTGTATAGTGAAATAATTTTAATGACCGAAAAGGTAAAACGTAAAATCTGGTACAAATGATTTTTTTTATTTTACCTTTTAAAATTTAAAATTATTTCACCATTTACCATATCCATACCATATACTTAAGGCTAAAGCTATCAGGTGGGGACGCCACGCTCACTGTACATCCAAATCTCGGCATCGAATTTTTGACATGAATCCAATACTTTCTCTCTCTATATATATAGGTAAGAGAAAGTAAAAATGAGTGAATCTATGTGACAGGAGAGGAATTCAGCCAGTGTGATTTTCATTCTCTTGTCATCATTTTCATTTAAAATAAGTATATTTTTACTTTTTTTGTTTTGGTTACGTATAATATTTATGGTTATTGAGGAGCAATGTCAAGGCTTGGTCAGAATTAGAGTAAATATTTTGTTTTTCTCTTTAACCAATCCAATTTGCTTATATAATTTTTACATCAACGAAATCACGGATTTGTTGAACATCCGGGAATTTCTCATATTATTTTTAAAAACAGATAATGTTTTGTAGACTTAATTATCTCGGCTTCTGTATTTCTTAGAGCTGGTTGTTTCACTTCACTTCTAATTAACTCTCGGATAAGCTAGTTGACTAACTTTTTTCACATAAAGTTAAGTTAATCATATGATTAAAAAAGAGCCCAGATCGTAGTTAACATGTTGCCAAGTTAACAAAACCTTCCTTATACATCAGAGAGCTAATTATCAGGTCTATTCTCTAAGCGAAAACGCCAACTTTTAACATCTGAAATCAGAGTTAATTCATTTTAACACCTCCTTGTCTTAAAATGCTATTTTATTAGCAAAAACGCCGAAGCGTTAACATTTAGTCAATAGTGTTAAAAATTAAAGTCATATCTAGGGATTGACTTTAGTATTTTAACGCCATATCTAATAAATAACAATATTTTCTCTCTATATATTAACGTATGTAAGTAAGAGAAAGTAAAAAAGCCGTCTTTAACCTAAAAAGTGAGGTTATGAATATATTATAGATATGAGGTTATGAATTTGACAGCTTTGAAATTAAAAAACAACATGTTAACGTCGCTGTTAAAGAGAATAGCATTTTTTAACGCTTGTGTGTCAGAAAGGCCTACTAGACTAAATTAAGTTAGTAATGCGCATGCGCGAGATGTTATCGAGGGGTGTGAAAACACGAACAAGCAGAAAACAGCTATCTTCATATTGATCGTTAACACCTGGTGCTAAAAAGTAAAATATTAACGTCGCTGTTAAAACTCGGTTTAGAGAATTTTAACGCTGGTGTTATTACTTTACTTTTTAAAATCCAAAATTAAATGATGTTAAATTTTAACGTCTGTTTTAAGAGAATAGACCTGTATATGTGAAAAAACTTATTTTTTTTTAGCTTGATGGTTAAGCGGTCTGTCGGATATGTTTGCAAGTTGACTAGAAGTGAAGCAACCGGCAATTAAAATGAAATAAATGTTGATGTCTGACTTTAGTAAGTTGCCGGCATCGGTGCTCTGGTAGATATCACATTCATGAAGAGGCTTGAGTGGGTCATTAGGATCAAATTGTCCAGCTCGTTCACACAATGCACGATGAAATTGGAACTGGATCACGAAGCTGACAAAATACCTGCACACAAAGAGAAAATATTTGTTAATAGAATAGACAACTATATGGTATATTAGAGTAGAATTATGTCACAATTTCTATTTCTAGTTTTTATTTGAATCTTGATCATAAATTTTATCAATTCATTTTGCAATACCAGTGAAATGTTATTAATACACTCAGGAGACCTCAAAACGTGTATATTCATCAAAATCAACATCGAATTTTTGACATGATCGCAATACTTTCTCTCTCTATATATTTCATATATAGGGTAAGAGAAAGTAAAAAATGAATATTTCTCTAAGTCTAACCTCAATGGAGCTTTTTCGGATTGCATGTTGATAAGGTGTATTAGAATAGAGTATTATGCACTTTGATTTATTTACGTCGTCAGATTCCCAAAATCGCGCTGTAAATTTGTATATATGTCACTGAATAATTGCAAGCAAAGTCCTCTTAGCATATTTAAACAGTTTAACAAACTGTTAAATGGCTCAAACCCTCTAAATGCAGACGTCATTTAAAAAACATTAAAGAAAGCATTTCTCTCTCGTAACCAAGCCAATTTATTTCTCCCATAAATAAAAATATCCAGGGGCGAAAAAAAAAACTCAAGATAAAATCTATATAGAGTTCAACTCAAGATGTTGTTAAGATTTTTTTTTTTACAAGAGTAAAAAAAAAAAAAAAAAAAAAAAAAAAACAAAGCAGTTTATCTCTTTTGTTAATGTTTTGAATAACATTCTAAAAATGATTTTTAAACATAAACTTAATTAAATATAATGTATAAGGTGACCTAAAAAATACTTAATAGTATTTTAATTATATAGCAGCTGGAAAAAGTTTTCTCTTTAGAAAAGTCTCGGCTATGAATAGATAGGGAAACAAAAAAATCTACCAGAAAGTTTCTGGTCATGTGATGCTATTGTAATTTTCACTTTTTGATTATAATTTTTGGTTTGGTGTAAAAAAAAAAATCGGCGTTCCGGTGAAACAATGACGCAATTGCAAAATTATGTATTTTCAGGAGAGATGAAAAACATTTCTTAATTATTTATAATTGAATTTTAAAGAAGTGAATGAATTTTATTGCTTAATGCAAATCAGGTTTATTCTCTAAAAACAAGCGTTAAAATTTAACATCATTAAAAAGTAAAGTAATAACACCAGCGCTAAAAAATTCTTAAACAATTTTAACAGTGACGTTAACATGGTGCTTTTATTTCAAAGCTGACAAAATCATTAACCTTACTTTTTAGGTTAAATACGCCATTTTTATGCATTAAATACGGCGTTAAATTATTAAAAAGTAAAGTAATAACACCAACGTTAAAAAATGCTATTCTCTAAACCAAATTTTAACAGCGACGTTAACATGGTGCTTTTATTTCAAAGCTGACAAAATCATTAACCTTACTTTTTAGGTTAAATACGCCATTTTTATGCATTAAATACGGCGTTAAATTATTAAAGGCATGACATTAATTTTTTAACACTAAATGTTAACGCTTAGGCTTTAAAGTTTTTGCTTACAGAATAGCAATTTGAGGCAAGGAAGTGTTTAAATTAATTAATACTGTTTACAGATGTTAAAAGTTAACGTTTTTGCTTAGAGAATAGACATGAATATGAGTTAAGTAAACATATTTTTAACTGACACTAATCCGAATTAAGTAGTATTTAAATTTACTATTGATTTTGTAAAAACGTCATTGCTTTTCGGAAAATGCTATTTAATATTCAAACAATGACGTAACTGCCATCTAGCGGCCAGAAGTGTTTGTTCACTTATGTCGTTTTTAAAACGAAACGTCATAAAGTTGCAGTTGCGTCATTGTTTTACCCGGAACGACGATATGAGTTAAAACCAATTTTCCATTTATGAAATCAAAATTCAATTAATTCATTTGTTATTTTATTCATAATTGACATTTTTATTTTATAAAAAAAATAAAAAAAAGTTTCCTATAAATATTCTCTTTTTAAATAAATAAATGCAAACCATCTCGTTTTTCTATTTTTTAAAATAAAAGCGTAATAATTTTTTTCACTTTGGTATTTTTATAACAGAAAAAATAAATTCTATTAGTAGGTGATTATTGTTGATAATTGTTATTTTTGTTGTTGATAATAAACAACAATAATCACCTTTTACTTATGTTGCCCTTTTATTAATTCTTGATAATTACCGAATATATGGAACACTATCGACGATGTGGTATTTTGCAGCGGGATCAAAATCCTCTTCAGATCGATCCATAGGAGGTTCCAGACCTTGAAGTTCTTCTCTGAAAATAAAAAGTTTTCAAATTTTAGAATCAAATTAATAAATGATTTTAGAAAAATGGCAAAAAAAATCTGGTGTGACTGGTCACAAGCACACAACTTTCTCTTACCTTCGATAATCGAAAGTTGTGTTCTGTGCTTGTCACATCAGATTTTTTGTGTCGATATGTATTTAGTTCCCGACAGTACGGTACATTCGAATTTCAAGATGTAAAATTTATAAACATGGGAAAATATTTATATTTTGTTAGCCTATCTTTTCTATGAAGTATAAGAGTAAAGTGGTCTTCAGAAGATTTCAATGGCAAAATGAGAATATACGTATTAAAGAGCTTCTAAAAAAATAATTGATTTTTGAATTTTAATCAAAATCGTTGGAGATTTTTGGGAAAATCGAAAAAATCTAAGAGCTACATCAGTAAAGTACTAGTACCTTTTCGGGGCGCGACTTCAAAAAGTTTAAGAAGCTCTGGTCTAGATAGACTAATTGAGAATATCTCTCCGACAATACAAATTTTTTTCTTTGTCTTTAAGGTCTTTTTCGGCATCGAAGGCCATTTAGACGCCATCTCTTTTAACTTAAATTGATTGGTAGCCAATACAATATTATATTTTAGCGTTCTTTTTAGTAGGAATGGAAAACACTTTCGAAATTTTGATCTTATCTCCAACTCGAACATAGGCAAACGGAAATATTGCAAGAATGCAAACAAAATTAGAATCCAATTAATATTCAAAAAAATCCGTTTCTCACCTCATTTGCCAATATTTGCAATTATAGTTGTTACTGTCGATAACACCCCGGAAGACATCCCATCGCCATCGATCGAGAAGAAGAGCGTAGGGCAGAAAAACGACCTTTTGCAAAGCTTGCGAATATAAATAATTGATAGTTGCTTGCTCGTTTGCAGCATCATCTGTTTGTCCTAAGAGTCCAATACGTCTCAGATGTTTTGGCGTTGAAACTGATAGGGCAATTACATCGCCAATCGCCTCGTGAAAACCTGAAATTAAAAAAAAAAATCATTTAAAAGCAAAGTTCTAAAAAAAAAATTGTTGAATCGTTGAAGGAGGGTTCATGCCCTCTTCGGCGATCATCCTTCCTGAATATTTATTCTTTTATGCGTTTTTTATAGTCTTTTACTAAAATTGAACATCTAAAATAAAATTTGACCCGTTTATAAAATAATCGGATTAATTTATAAAATTGCTTAACTTCACTCTCTTTGATTGTATGTTAGAAAATAAAAACAAAAAGTAAAAGAGAAAGAGAGAACTTTAAAGATAAAGAGGTTTTGCTGACAAAAAAAAGTCATCTCATTAGTTCTTTGAACGTAATTTGATTCTAATAAAAAAAAAACATTGAAGAATTATTTAGAGAAGTTTTCTTATAAATATATATACAGTGTATTAATTTTATACATTAAATTTAAATACAAACAATTTATATGTCCGAAAAAATCAATCAATATACATTCATAATGTGTTTATTAAAGCTTTTGTGGTTTGTATTATTATTATTATTATGAGAGTTTTTAATTATAAACCACATTTTGTTATTAATTATATAAAAACTGTACAACATTGTACGGTTGCTCTATTCTGTAGTCGTTTTCAAGTACAGTGCACTTGCTCTGATTCAAGTGAACTAATCTCTAAGAGACCGTTATGTGCATTTTATATACAACGACGTCAGAGCCATCTACAGTCATTCCTATGAAATTAGACACAAACTTCAGCGCCATCTACACTCATTCCCATAAAGTTAGACACAATCATCAAAGAAAGTGTTTACATAAAAAGCATGATGTTACAATAAGTTTTTTGAATTTGATTTTTTTAACATAGATAGTACAAAATATTATTGAATAAAGCTTAATGAGTGTCTATTATTGAATATTTTATACCATCTATGTTAAAAAATACTTATTGTAACATCATGCTTTTTATGTAAACACTTGCTTGGTAATTTGATGACATATATGTCTAACTTCATGGGAATGAGTGTAGATGGCGTTGACGTCGTTGTATATAAAATGTACGTAACGATCGTAACGGTAGTTCACTTGATTCCGAGCAATTGCACAGTACTTTAAAAGGATTTGAGAATAAGCAGCCGAAACGTTGTACAGTATTTATATTTTTACTAAATAATTAATAACAAAATGTGGTATATAATAAAAAAACTCCCATAATAATATAATTTCAAAATATTTGAGTGAGAAAATTCACCGTAGCCAATTCCTTAATGATAAAAACGTTGGATAGAATGTCTTTTGGACCTGCAAAGTATCGCCAGGCCCCCCCATATTATATTTCCCTTTTCCCCCCTCCATAAACAAAAAATCCTAATTATTCTTTAATAAAATTTCCCCCCCCGCCGAAATAATTTAGATGAAAGTTTATTAAAATTTCTCTTTAAGCGTCCCTCGCTCATAAAACAAAATTTATCCATTTTCAAAATAAAATTCTCTAGACCCTTGTTAGGGATATCTATTTTAAATTTTGAGGGAATTTAATGCATCCCCCAAATTCACCCCCCCCCCCACCCCCAACTCCTCCCCCGGTTCGCTAGTCCGCAGAATGCCAGACAATTTTGTGGTAGGAATATTTTTGTTAAACGACTTCTTTAAAAGACTAACTAATTTATTTTTAAATGCTATTTTAATAAAAGAGATCAATCAACATTTTGATTAATATCATCGATAATTCGAGGAAGCGTAAAAAAATTAATAATTCAATGCATATTGGTTAGATTTTAATCAATTGGAATTCAGAGTGATGGATTTTCCTCTCTCGCTCATCAAAAAAAAAATTAAAAAAAAAAAAAAAAAAAAAAACTAATAAAAGATATAAACGAGATTGTACAGAAATTCATTTATTGATTTCTTTACCAGGGTTGGCGCCCTCGCGGAAAATCGCCGGTTGGTGCTTATATTGCAAGAAATACTGGACGTGACCCATCTCATGGTGAACTGTCAATAAGTCGTCCATATCTACTCGCGTGCATTGTTTGATCCTGAAAAAAAATTAACTTGTTAACTGTTTTAAAAATTTAATAAATAACAGAAAATAGAGTGTCATGGGCATCTGGCATAAACCAACTCTGGTTTTGCAAAATTTTCCAGTCAATTTTATTTGTGGTTAAATCAAATAGCCACCGAGCACTGAGAGTTTAGTCACATATTCAGGGCAACAGGGGTAAAAGGTCGAAAAAATTCGCATTATATTGTATTAAATTATCTAATTGCCATCGAGCTTGGTATAGGGGTTAGCGTGCTGGCCTTCCATACCAAAGGTCGCGGGTTCGGATCCCAGGCAGTCCGATTAGTTCAGTTACTTAAGCCATTAAAAAAATACGTAGATCTGTAAATGGCAGGCGAAATTTTTGGTCGTAGAAATCAGTGGAAACATACATTTTAAAAAATCTTTATTTCTCTCCAAAATTTGTTTTTCAGGTTGTACTTCTGATTAAACTATTATTTCAAGGAAATAAGTAGCTTTAATTAATTCGTAAAATTGATGTAGGGGGGGGGGGAGTAATGAGGTGTTGCCCAAGGCCCTAAAAGGCTAGTTAGGTCCTGAAGATATAAAAACCTTGCAATATCGTTTCGCATAATCAGGGGTTATTGGTATGAACAAATATATATATACAAAATTAAATACATTGGCGCGTCCCCCCTCCTCACAGTAATTTGTTAATATCGTTCAAAAGAGTAACAGAGCTGTACGAAATGTCAAAGCTCAAACAGTGTGTCGATCTTAATTTTTTGGGGTTTTAATGTTTTGTGTTTTCTAAAACTACAATTGAATGGATGGATTTTAGGAGAAAATGCTAAACCAAGTCAGTGTGATCCACATTTTTAAACACTTAAGCCACTTGAAGGTTCTTTGTGTCTGTGGAGTGAGATTCTCTCCCACTTTCCTACCCAAAGGAAGCTTCGACAATGTTGAATTATTTACGGTAAAATGGACTCGAATCCGAGTTGTTTCAAGGGCGATTACAAGGGGGGTAAGGGGGGAATTACCTCCCCCCCGAGATTTGAGAAAAATACTTTTTTTGGCAATTCAATTTTATTTTTAATATAAAAATTAATACTTAAAAATTTGATTTGTATATATATCTGGTAAACAAGTACAGAATCCACCTTTAAATTACCGAAAGTAAATAAAAAATTGAGTGCTGTGCGACCAGTCACGCCAAATTACCCCTCCCCCGAGAAACCGGATCCGCCTTTGAGATGTGTTTAAACTTCAGATCCGTAAACCGCAGTTTATCCGTTTAAGCCATTTGCCATTTGCCTCTTCATAAACTACAATTTTTTCGAAAATTTTCATTTGACTCGTTTCCTTTTCGGCATCTTAGGCCATATAGAACTTATAATTCACTAAACAATGCAATTCGTTAGGGGTTTGGGGGGAGAAAAAAATATATTTAAATTTTTTTATTTTTTTTTTTTTATTATTATATTTTTTTTTTTTTTTAAAAATATTTTTTTTTTAAATTGGGGGGATTTCCCCTTTTACCCCCCCCCCCCTTTTTTCCCCCCCTTTTCGTTTAATAAAGAAATGTAGTAAGAGAAAACCAATGGTCTCATTGAACCTTGCTCCGGCCTGATTCGGGGCCTTTCCCGGGAGATGAGATGGAATTCAATATTTTTCTACAAGTTCGTAAAAAGTTGAACATAAAACAAAAATAAACATTTTATTATAAGCTATTAATAATTGGTTTGGCTCTTTACCAAAAAAACCAACAGTGGTTTGGAGCATCTCGACCCCTAGGGCCATTATTTTTCAGAAGCTACTTTTCCTTATTCATATTTATTATTTGACTCTCTTAAATACGAACAAAATAAAAATGTTTTTCTTTTCTTTAAAGAAATCTTAATTGGAAAAAAAAGTAAGAAATATTTTTTTTTTACTAATTAAAGTATTTTTAATTTAGATAAAAAAAAAAAATTATCAAAAGAAAATTTCTCTAATTTCTAACAATATTTGAACTCTGATTAGGACGGGTTGTTAATTAATGAACAAGTGTTAATGACATTGGAGTAGATGTAATTATGGATGCCACTTGTACAGCAATGTAATTAAAATTTAAATTTAATACGAGTTTCTAGAAAAAAAAAAAAAAAGAATAAAATGATGGGATTAAAGTCAATAAAAGGTCTATCCTAAAAACTTTCTATATATAAAAAGATTTGTTAAAGATTTAAATTCAATTATTTGTTTCGTTTATTCTTGACAAAATATTTTTCAAACGAGTTTATAAAACTGACTTTTTGAGAACAAACTTACTCTTCTCTTTTACCATTAACATATAATTGTTATTCGTGGCATGAGAAATAGCTTCTTTTTTTTGAATCTATTATATACAGAGTGAAAACTAAATCCCGTCTCCTCGGAGAGAAATATATCACCGAGCATTTTGAAATTATAATTTAATTTTTATTTGCTCGGCTGTTATAGAGTACAATAATAGTGGAAAGTATTATAGTCAAGCCAAAAATTTATCTTTTCGTTTCTAATTTTAAATAGCTGAAAGCATCTGAAGGGCATGAAAACTAGAATTTAATTAAATTCAGGGGCGTATATAACAGGAAAAGGGGGAGGGGAGTTGTACAGTGAGGCACAATATATAATAGTTGTTATATATTAACATGCCCACAGCAGGCGACAATTATGTACAGCGAGGGACAATATTAAGTCCCACCCATGCTTTTCTACATGTGATTATTTCATTGTTTAAAAAAAATAATGATAATCTTTTTTGGAAATTTTCTAGGTTTGAACCATGAAAGTTTCTATTAAAAAATATATATATTTTTTTTAAAAACAATGAAATAATCACAAGTAGAAAACGCATGGGTGAGACTTAATATTGTCCCTCGCTGTACATCGCAGCTTTGATCAAGAATATATATGATCAAAAATTTCCAGATAAATTTAACAATACTTTCTCTTTCTATATATTTCATATATAGGGTGGGAGAAAGTAAAAAATTACAATTATTTCTGCAACATTATCCAATTCAAAGTATTCTCTTTGGGAAGATTTATAATTTTTTCACCGTCGTTTCCACTGCAGGAATCATCTTCAGCTGTTCCACTCATGTTTGTCTAATTTCAGGAAAAGGAACAGGTGCAGCCAAAAATAAAAAGCCTCCGATTTTTCACAATCCAATATCATTCTAAATTAATAAGTATGATAGGCGAATTCGCCAGCACATATGATACATAAATTTGCCCATGCGACAAACTCCGGGACATTAACAATTTTCAAAGACTGAAGATGGGTCAATAAAATTAACCCGAAATGTCTCGTTGGATTGTGAAAAATCGGACGCTTTTTATTTTTGTCTGCACATGGTTCTTTTCGCGTTTATAGAAAAACAGCCACTGACTTCATTGATTTGTTTAATTTCGCCAGTTGTGTCAATTCTCTGCTTTTCTTGTGTTTCAGAAACAGGAAAAAGTCGGCAGAAGCCGGGTCTGATGAGTATGAGGCCTGGGAGATGACAGGCATGGCTTTTTTGTATTTTTTTGAGGAAAATGGCATTGATAAGATGCAGCAGCCACTCTCCACTTCGCGGATTATTGCACAAAAACGTCATGACCGCCATTCCTCAACATCTGTACTCACCAAACCTGGCCTCGGCAGACTTTTTCTTCTCAAGGACACAGATTTGACTCGAATGACGAAATTAAAGAAAAATCGCGGGAGCAGCACTGCATTTCAGAAGATGAGTTTTCAAGACATTGCAAACGATGGTAGGAAAAATGTATATTTTTTCAAAAGGAGTACTTTAAAGTAACATGTGATAAGTTATAATATTATAAAAAGATAAAATAAAATTTTTTTGTTGATTAATTACCTGAAATCTTTACCATCAGAGAAATCCCAAGCAGATGCGTGGCAAACAATCTCTTTTTCTGGTGGTTTCTCAATCACTGAATTATTCCAAAATGTTTCCGGCATGGCTGATAAATTCAAAGATGTGAAAAACTCTTCCGATAATTTGAACATTCTTAATGGTGTATATCCCTAAAAAAAATTAAAGAGATATGTTAATTAATTTTTCTTTGAGAATATTAACTACGGTAACTAAAAAGATTAAATAGGATTAGAATTTGTCTGTCCTATAATATGTGTCAATTTTTAAGAAAACAATTCTAAAGTTTAATCACGTGATATCGAAACCATCTCATTTATAAATCAACAAATATGTACCAGTGCTTAAATAATAAATATTTGAATAATTTTTGTTAAACAATCACAAATATATAAAACAAATAATCTATAAAAAGCGTGAATTTATTATATAAAGAAAGTAAGTATTAAGAGTCAGAGGAGACAAGTTCGGGGTTTTTTCCAATAATTATATATGGACCTTGTTACGCATTAGAGTGTCAAGCGCCAGGTACCGAGATTTGAGAAAATTAACATTAAAGTTTTTCTGATTTAAATTGTTTTGATTAGATTATATAAAATTTTTTTTTGTCAATTGTGCAAGTAACATTAAATATAAATTTTTTTAGGACATATTTCATAAAAAATAATATTCTTTATAGCATTTGAAACAATATTCCATGCTTAACTCAACTTTTAATTTTTTTGGCGCTTGACACATTAATGCGTAACAGGGTCCATATAAGGGGGTAAACTTAATTTCGATCTGAGGCACTGTGTGGCAGTAAAAATAAATTAACAAATATATCAATTACTGCTAATTTCCCAAATGATAGTTTTGATATTTCTCTGCTAGTATAGGTTTCGCCCCCTATTGTTAGTGATTTATTTCTTGCTAGCACATGGTAAATATGAAACTCTCAAAATTGCATTTTCGGCATTCATGCTGAGACTCATCAAACTCTTAATAATGCTGCAACGTACCAAAACTGTCGATTTTGATTCCAACGATTTAAAAGTGGCAATTTTTAAAGAACGCCATGGCAGGTCAAAAAAGTGGAGTGGTGTATTAAAACGAAATTACACAGTGTTGATGTCTACAAACTAAACGTCAATTGATTGCCTAAAATGACGAAAGATCAATAGCGAGTATACAGGCGCAAGGTCATTCTTTTGCATGATAAAGCTGAGTCACATTTTTGCAAAAACTGTAAAGAAACACTTGTCGGAAATTCATAGGGAAATCCCTTCGAACCCAGGCAGAGCTCCTTATGATTACCACTTAGGTCGATGGAGCAGGGCCCGAAAGAAGTGCGAAAATGGGTAGCTTCAAAACTCATATTTTTTTTTTAAATCTTATACTTGCTGAGATTACTTGTCTCTAATTAAAAGCAGATGAAGGGCTGTTTTAGAAAGAAAAATAGCTTGATAAGATTTTTTTTATTTTTTTTATTGGAAAACTTAATTATGGCCGACCAATCGTGCATGATTTGGTTTCGGTTTTGCAAAAACCATTTTCAAGGCCTAATCAAGCTATTTTTCTCTCTAAAACAGCCCTTCGTCTGCTTTTAATTAGAGACAAGAAATCTCAGCAAGTATAAGATTTTAAATAATTTTTCTTGTCAAGTTTCAAACAATTCATATTTTTTTATCGCGGCAATTTTGCGAAATTGCCAGAAAGATGGGGAAAAGTTGTACAAAATAATGGACAAAACTTTGATTGCTAGTTTTTCCAATCTTTTCCAAAATAATATTTTTTTTAACGAAAAAAATGATCAAAATTAATTTTATCACCTAATATATAAACTTGAACTAAATTTTGAACATGGATATAGGCAGGTACTATACTTATTTATAGACTAATAATATGAGCTTATATTATTAAGAGAATGGAAACCACTCTCAGACGAATCTTCACGTCACTTCCTGCGTTAGATTTGAAATGGGTGATCACAGGAAGCTTCACAAATTATCAAAAGCTTTGTCCTTGAGTTTAAGCCCTGAACAATTTTCACTTTAATTGAAAACGAGAAGGTACAGTGGGTGGTCAAATTATTAGTTACACTAAAGATTTTCGTGTTATTTAAGATTGAACCGTCATTAATGCAATGATTGGTTTGCTGATCCTTTTATTTTTTATGCATGATTCCGCCCCTTGCCACAATGCAAAATAAGTAAAAACTTTCTTAGAGATGAAACGAATCAAAGTTTTGGCTTGGTCAGGCAATCCGCCTGACCTGAACCCGATAGAGAACTCCTGGGAGCTTCTGAGAAGAAAAATCTCGGAAGAAAAGCCCACAAACAGACAAACCTTATAGAAACATTGATTAAAGTGTGGTATCGTGATGAGGAATTGAAAGAAAATGTTAAAAAGTGCATTTAGAGCATGCCAAAAAGGGTGCAAGCTGTATTTAACGCCAAAGATTTCAGCGTAAAGATTAAGGTTTTTCTCGTATAAATATTTTGTATTCTGTTTTTTCACAAATATATATTTTTTAAAATATAAGAATTTATTTTTATTTTCATTATAAATAACTAGTTTACCTAAATTAATCAAAATTCTCACAAATGTTATACAAGAAGACAATGAATGACCTGTTCAAGCATTTGTGGTGTCACGTCGACGGCCTGCTGGCCTGGGTATGGAATTCCCAACTCGGCGATGTTGTTCCACGTTTGAGCCCACATATTTCCCAGAAGATGAGCTGGAATTGGGCCTTTTTTTGAGACTAGCTTCTCGCCATAATGCTCCCGAAGACGACGACGCATATATCCATGTATCTGATCGTAGAGTGGACGCACTTGTTCCCAAAGTGATAACACCTCATCCGTGAAGTTGTCGGATTCATAGTCTTTCAGCCATTCTACTGAAGTGTCAGTGAAATCTGAAAACATACGGGGGAGAATTAACGACAATGTCATATGGAATTTTAATTCTGTTGATGAAAATGAAAATTAATTTTTTTTTATATCAATGCGCTTATTTTTTCAATTTTATGATTGTTTAAATTAATAATAAGTGAGAATAAAATACTCTTAATTTTAATAATAGATATAGAAGTGTATTTTATGTACAATGGTCGTCACTATTAAACTCAATGCATTTTAGCAGGTTTTTTTTTTTTGGAAATATTTATTTGAATGCAATTTTATGTTTGAACTAAAAAAGTTTCCATTAAAAAGATATCATTTAAAATAAGAGAAAGTAAAAACAATGAAAGAATAAGATGAATGAGAAATGAAAATACTGGAGGTAGTTTCAGGCCAAATTTTAATACCACTATACAGTCGACGTTTCGGGGGACTCAACGCCTCACTTCAGCAGGACTAATGTGGTTTTAAATAATGAACCCTCAATGGTTTAGTCATAAGAGAATGAATTAATAGTCCAACTTGGCCTGCTGGTAAAAAGAAAGGCGAGTTCTCAATATTATATCGCCTTTCTATTTGCCAGCAGGCCAAGTTAGAGTATTAAATTCATTCGACTGTATAGTGGTATTAAAATTTGGCCTGAAAATACCTCCAGTATTTTCATTTCTCATTCATCTATATGCACCAGGCTTTCCCAATCATCAATTGAAAGAATAAGGCAGACACCAATTGAGCAAAAACGTTTTCGAACAAAACGTTTTTGACTAATCATGCTCAAAACTGTTTTTTCAACCACACGAGGAAGCAAAAAACAATTGAACATGATTCGACATCATTGAACAAAATTCCCCTAACCATAACGGTTGCGAAGTAACTTGCTTCCTAGGCATTACTATATTATTATACATGAATGGGACACCTTAAAAAACTTAAGATGGCAACCGAAACGGCTGCCTAGATTAAAATATAAAGGTGTTCAACAAAACGCTGGTTTTATTCCTACCGACTTCAATTCTTTTCCTTTGTTAAGTTCCCGTTTCAATCTTAAAGTTGGAAGTTGTATAATTTTTCCAATGAATGGATTTATACTGTTACTAAAAAAATAATTATAAGATTTACTAAAAAAAATAATTATAAGATAAAACTTAATTCGGATAGCATGAAGTTTTTTTTTTAATTTCTTAAAAAAAAAGAATGTTGAATTAATTAGAGGATAAAATTCTTACTATTGAGTCGCGCCGCCTCGTTGCTAAGCGCAACATAATGCTCGTAGGTGCTACGGAGTTGCTCTCCAGTCGCACGACGCCATTCCACCCACACGTGACGCAACTCATCAGGATTTCGAGAATGGGCGAGAATGTTGGTCAATTCTAGGAAAGTAAAAAAATAAAAAATAAGACAAAGGAAGGGTCCTTTGAAACTCCCTCACAGTTATTAATATTAGAAGGCTGGTTGTAAACCAATTAGAATATTAAATGGACACACTCTCAGTTAGACGAGACTTCCCTTTCAAGAGAAGCCATTAAAATTGTAATTAATTTACGTTGGAAATATGCATGAATGCATTTTATAATTAAAATACTCATGAGAGACGCGCTGAGGTTAATTAATAGGCTAATGTCAACTAACCGTTTGTTTAAATTGGGATAAAACAAGAAAAAAACATCACTTATTAGAGACAAGATTTATATAACAAACTAATATTATTATTATAAACGCATGCTAGCTCCCGCCCCTCGTAATTTACCATGGCGGGGACAAAGCTAGCCAGTGAAATCTACGGGCACACCGTGAGTCAGAGGGGAATTACTCTGATCACCCTGGATTGTGAATGGAGACCGCAGATCTCAAATGTCAATTGACCCAAAAATAGAGCGATGAAGAAGGTAATGTGAGAATAAAATGATTTGCTAAACTCGAGTCTAGCAATCCATCTAATCCAAAACATAGGTCTTCTTCCTTGATTTGAAAAAGTTTCACTCTCAGCTATTTAGGGTATATTCAGGGACGGGCAAAATTCTTTAAAAAAGATTTCAGAATCGATGCGCAGTTCGGAGGATTTCATACGGCTGCTGAAAAAGGATTAGGGATTTGATCCGGAGATCCGATCTGCTAATCCGATCCGATTTAGAAAAAGGTTAGCTGTTCCGAATGGCGATCCGGAAATTCGATCCAGTTTCTAAAAAAATTGCCGAATTAAAATCTATTTCTTCTACTTGCACAGTGAGGGACAATATTAAGTCCCACCCATGCGTTTTCTACATGTGATTATTTCCTTGTTTTTATAAAAGAAAATGAAAATCTTTATTGGAAATTTTTTAAGTTTCCATTAAAAGATATATAATATTTTTTTAAAAACAATGAAATAATCACATGTAGAAAACACATTGGTGGGACTTAATATTGTCCCTCACTGTACATTTTTAGACGTTTGAATGAAAAATATACAATATAAAAAGTTATTATTATCGGAATTTTTAATTATAGACCAAATTTTGTATTAATAATTTATTAAAAATATAAATACTGTACAAGGTTTCGACTGCTTATTCTGCTCGTTTTCAAGTACTTGCTCCGATTCAAGTGGACTAACCGTTACGACCGTTCAACGTTGAGTCGGAGCAAGTGCACAGTACTTGAAAACGACTGCAGACAAAACGTTGTGCAGTATTTATATTTTTAATATATAATTAATAACAGAATGTGGTCTATAATTAAAAATTCCCATAATGATATACAAACCACAAAAGCTTTAATAAACATATAAAAAGTTTTAAAGAATTGGCAATCGCAAAAATCCAGAGTTGCTGATCCTTAGAAAAGGTTTAGCTATCCGATCCTAGTTCCAGAGAGCGAAAATGATTTCGATCCAGATCCAAAAAAAAAGGGTTTCGATTCAAATCCAAAATTCTTGGAACGGATCGGATCTTAGGATTTAAAAACAAAAGGATCGCATTCCGGCCCATCTCTGGGTATAGTGATTACTCTCCCTAAATATTAAATAAGAAATGAAATTAAAAATTTATTATTGAATATTATTACAAAATAAAATTTATCGCTACCAAGTTAGTTTTGGAAAAATTGATAAATGCTTTAAATGAATAGTGATAGGGTCAATAAAAAACATCGATTTAAAAAATTTAATAAATAAAAATGGGCGTAGCCAGGGGGAGGCAGGGGGCCATTGCCCTGGCTTGTCCTAAAAATTAAAAAACAAACAAACAAATATATATTTTTCCCATGGGAATTTTTTTTAATGCCCCAATCCACTACATTAATTTAATTTTTAAATAATTAATAATCTATGTATATATTAATTGCAAACCCCCATCTCGCCCTAACGAGGGGTTGGCCCCCCTAACAAGATGTCTGGCTACGTCCATGTAAATAAATGGATCAAAAAGCCAAATTAAAAAAAATACTAATGAATAGAGAAGCAAGTGATGAATTTGCTAGAAGAGTAATGGGAAGTTCTTGTTCGAGACACAGAGAGATAAAGTGGGAATATAGAAATGCGAAAATCAAATCCAAGACAGAGATAAAGTGAGAATCAATGTTTTGTTCTGTTTTCATTAGCTTCTCTTGAAAGTTTTATATTTCTGGCCCAAAGTCAAAATAGACGCAGGCTTTCGGTCTAATATTTTCTTTTCAATTAATTATTAATAAATAAATTGAAAATATTTTTTTTAGAATTAAAAAACAAACAATAAAAGGCGAAAATTGGCCTCTTGAAAAAACATCGTTGGAAAAATAAATTAAAAATTAAGCGACATTTAAAAATAATGAATTCAAATAAAGAGAGAAAATTTTTTTTTTATTCTAGAAAAATAAATTTATGGATGAATGAGAATCTATTTAGAAGAGGTAGCGTGTAATTCTTTTTTTTTTATTTTTATTTAATAAATATTATTCAAAAAATTTTAGAGTATATTAAAGAAATAAAAGTATAAAACGAATCATCTGCTTGAAAGAATTTAAATTAAATATAGATGTTAACGTTATTTTTTTAAGTTGAAAGAACAAGAAAAAAAATATCACCAAGCCTTTATAAAGTTAAATATATATATATATATATATTTTAAAAAATCCTTAAAATGTTATCATTAAAAATTCTTCTTAATTAGGTTTTCCAACTTTATGTTTAGTCAAAAGTGAGAAACTAGAATATACCATCTATTGCAATAGTATTGAGAATAAAGCCCGGCAGTTAGGCAGCCCAAATGGTACATGTTCACTAATATATTAAAAAGATAAGATTTTTATGGTAATAAAGGCCGATCGCCCTATTGCCTGCTTTGAAAAAGATATTTCTTAGACAGACCAGCTGCCATTTAGGCTGCCTAACTTCCGGGCTTTATTCTCAATATTTGGGTGGGGTTGAGGAGATAAAAAAAAAAATTTTTTATTTAATTTTTTTTTCGTTTGCCCCCCAACCTCGGTCTCAATACTATTGCAATAGATGGTACATTGTGAGATTTGAGTCAATTCTATTTTGTAAGTGTTCTTTAAAAATAATTATAATACCTGGTTCTAAAGAGAGTTCACAATTAGATGCGTTATTGTAATCACAAATTTTCGCGCTGCTGTAGACGGATACCATTTCAGTCACCAAATTCACGTACTAAAAACAGAAGAAAAAAAATTAGAAATAAAATTCCTTCCTCCACTAATTATTATTATTACTATTATTAATTATACTCCTGAATGTTTTTATGAAATAAAAAATCATTTACAGTGAAATTAAATTAACCCTTAAGGGCACCATACACCCCGTACTTTAGTACTCGAGCCCGGAAATTCTCCACCACCATGAGGGCGGATTTGGCTCGTTTGAAGGCGAGCCGAGCTTGACGTCGTGTATGGGGCGCTTTAAAGGGGCGGAGTTTTTAAATGTTCCTTATATTATTTTATTATTTAATCAAACGGGAGGATTTCATGAAAATAACAATAATCTATTTTATACTGTCATTAATGGTGGCTGTGAAGATCAAATGAAGTGATACACAGGGGCAGTCACAATAATTAATAATTACACATCCTCAGTTCATTAATCTAGCCAGTTGGCTTAATTGGAGAGAATGTTCCGGAATCCTTTGCGACCGACGGAATTATTTGAAGTCGGCAATCTCCAGGCCGGTTGCTCTGTATTCGACTGAGACATGGACCTCCACGAAGAGAAGCGAATCGGCACTGCATGTGATGGAGATACAGATCGCTACTTGGTGTCACCAGACTTGACCGCATCCCCAATTATATCATCAAGAGCAAGTTTGGGATAGTGCCAATCACTGACAAGATCCGCTGGTTTGGACATGTCATTCGTCAAGAGAGTAGTGGCGTGGCGAGGACGGCATATGATTTGGGGCTTCTCGGACGACAACGAAGAGGGACATCTAGGATGTCTTGGCTTCACCTGGTCCGGAGAGATATAACCGAGCTTGGCCACTCGGAGGGGTAGAGTAAGGACCGCCGACCCGAAATAATAATAGGCGAAGAAAGAAGAAGAGTTCATTAATCGATAAAAATGATGATGCTCCGAGTTGGTCGAATTATTTAGCATATATTTTAAAAATCGTTCTTTATTATGCCTCACAATGTATTAGTAACAGAATTTGGCGGACGTTTCGGACACTTGTCTTAGGTCATCATCAAAAGTACAATGAAGATTCCGGAGAGTTCATGCGGATGTGTGTCGTTGATATTGGAATTTTCATTTATTCTCGCCAACCGGCTCTGAAGATGATTTACTACTTATAAAATACACAGTATTTGGCTGCTTTTTCTTTTTTTTTTTACTTGTGTAAATTGAGAAAATTAAGTGTACGTTCCTCAGGATCTATAACATTTTGCTAAACCTTTCGATTAATTATAAATCAAAAGTGTTTTTCTATTATCTCTTATTTATCGACTCTTCATCCAGTTATAAATCCACATTTCTTATCTTCTTTAAGTTGAGTATATTAAGATATATTATTTTCAAAAGAATTAGATTTATTGAACGCTTGTTTATATAAATATGAAATATTTTTTTTTAAATTAACAATCAATGAATATCCCAACTCTGAGCATCATATTTGTAGAATAATGGACCAAAGATGGGGTATGTGTAATAAATACACCAAACATCTCCAGAGGGATTTTATTTTTTGACTTCCCATTCATTCACTATATTAGATTTGCTACATATACCTTATAGCTCACATTCAATTCCATTACTAAAAGCTCTTTCTATTGGAAATCCGTTTTTTTTTTCCTCACAATTTCATTTTTTCTTCTTTACCGGTCAAAAAGGAGATTATTTTTATTTTACGAAAGAATAGAATCAACTTGCCTTGAGATATTTCTCATCGGAAAGTGCTGAGGTGCCGAGGACAGCGTATTTCTGAAATTGTCTCTTGACTTCGGGGTCCTTGTACGATTTCCACGGATAGCTGATCGTATCCTGCCACTGTCTTTTCTCCCATTTGGCGTATTCAGCTGCCTCCTCCACCTAAACATAAAAATTCTTATAAACAATCGTGCGGTCTGGTAATATTAATAATATATATATATATATATATATATAATTCAAGAGGTTTTACTCAGACTATAAATAAATAAAGATTATTGTAACAGTTTGTTTTTCTGTATTTGCTTAATAACAAAAAAATTAATTTTCATAATTTAAGTCATTAAAAAAATTATAACTTTCTGTTACAATAATCTCTTATGAATATAATTAAAAAAAAAAAAAAAACCAGATTGAAAAATTCCTTTTAATAGTCTAGTTTTTTTTAAAGTACAGTGAGGGACAATATTAAGCCCCACCTATTCATTTTCTAATTGTGATTATTTCATTTTTTAAAAAAATGTATATATTTTTTAATGGAAACTTTCATGGTTCAAACCTAGAAAATTTCCAATAAGGATTTTCATTTTTTTTATAAAAACAATGAAATAATCACATGTAGAAAACGTATGAGTGGGACTTAATATTGTCCCTCACTGTACGTTTAGACGGTACCTCCTACACCCCTTTAGAAATTTAAATATTCATGATTGTTGTTTGATGAATTTGATGGGAAGAAGATGAAAACATTTATTATAAAAAGAATAATTCATTTTGTAAGAAGCTATTGTTAGGTGTACTTTGATGACAGTAATGCGCAAATATTTAAAGAAACTTGCAAATTACATCAACGCAATTTCATTAATTGCTTTATAATGGCTAATTTATAGCTGTCATTCATGAAGACGATAATGAATTATCATTTTCAGTAGTTTAATTAATGCTTTTAAGGTAATTAGCTGATGATAAAGGATCAATAAGAGAATTGGAAACAAGAGAAAAAAAAAGTGTTCAGGAATATAGATTATGATTTGGGTTAGAAGAAAATTAATCTAATTTTGAAATGTTTATAAAAATATTCGATTTACCAAAGAAATTCGTTTAGTAGTGTTTATCAAGTTTTTGCACTACACTAAAAATGATAAGTGAAAAAAAAAGGCGGTGGAATTGTGATGACTCGAGTTTATATTTTCGATACAAAGCGGGAAAATTTAAAATTTGCAACTCACATAATGAAATGTGGCGATTCAAATCCCCCCTTTTCCTCGGGCATCAGAATCGGGGCTAAATATTTTAGGAAGGATATAAATGTGTAAAAAAAAAAAAAAAAAAAAAATTAATATTATAAATGCCGGGGTGACCGAGCTGAAGCTGTGTTTTTTTTTTTTTTTTTTTTGATAAAATAAAAAAAAACTAAAAAAGTATTAGACCTCAGAAAAAAATCGGAGTATCCCAAAGACAAAACCTAGCTTAATTTTGCAATGGTACTTAAAATTTGAAATAAATAAGAGCGAATTATTGAGAAAATTGGAAAAACTAAAAAAAGTACTTCGGTAAAGTACTTGTAGGCCTCCTTCAACCTGTACATAGACGACATTGACGAAATATGGAAGAGGAAGAACGAAGGAGGAGTCGTCATAAACAACGAAAAAATATACTGCCTCAAATACTCGGATGACATAGCAATAATGGCCGAAAATCCTGAAGAACTACAATCGATTATAGACAGCTTACACGGATATACAACAAAAAATCGCCTAAAAATAAACATAGAGAAGACAAAAATCGTGACTTTTAGAAGAAGAGGACGCAGAGGAAGACCAACAAAATGGAGACTGGACAATCAAACCATAGAAGTAAAAGAAATTAAATATCTAGGATACACTTTCACTCAACATAACGCACACCAACAGCATATAATAAATATAACAGCGAAAGCGACAAGAGTTGTAAACATGGTTTGGAGTATATTCCGAAGAACAAGATGTACCATCTGGAAGCAGATTGAAGAAATGTTCACAGTTTTGATCCAATCTATCATGCTATATGGCGCCGAGATCTGGGGAACGAGGGAATGGAAGGAAATTGAAAAGGTTCAAGGAAGATACTATAAAATGATGCTAGGACTAAGAAAAAATACACCGAGCTACCTATGGAAACGAGAAACCGGAAGGATGGAGATGAAGACAGTGACGGTGAAGAAGACCCTAAAATACCTGCTGTACATAAGACAAATGGAGGACGACAGACTACCGAAGTTGTGCCTGAAGCAAATTATAAGAGACATTGGAAACAAAAAACCCTCAGAATGGGGAGATAACCTACTAAAGGTAGCGAACGAGACCGGTAACCCTGACTTAATAACAGTGTTAAAAGAAGAAGACTTTGAACTCACGACTCTAAAGATGGAGGACACAGTTAAGAAATTAATAGACCAAGAAATTCAACGGGACTGGAACAGAATAGACAAATCACACTACTGCGACTACTCTACTACAAACACATAAAGACAGACATAGGAAGAGAAGATTACCTGGAAAACGCACAATGGAGGGATAGGACTTGGTGGACAAAGCTGCGATGCGGGAATCTGCTCAGGGACATGACCTATGGGAAAGAAAAACAATGCAGGGGATGTGGAAGGGAGAGGGAGACGATACAACATTTATGGACTTGTGAAGAGACAGACGGGCACCTTGACACAGAAATACTGACATGGAAAAAAAAACCTAGGCGGCATAGACAAGCTGTGGACAAGGATAAGAGGAAAAATGGACAAAAATGTGAAGCAATGGACCAGAATAGTGGCAAGACAACAAGAGGAAACAACAGAGACGGATTGAAAGAAGAAAAGAAGATAGGAAATAATTAAATACATTATTTAACAAATTGTAAATAACAATATATTGTAAATAGTTCGCAAATAAACACAAATTTATATGTATACTGGCTAAAGCCTCAAGGCGAGGTAAGGGGCAAAAGGAATCAATAAAATCTAAATCTAAAAAAAAAAAATCTAAAGTACTAGTACTCGAAATCTTCCAAAAACGAGAGTAATTAGGGATGAGACCTGAGGTCGATTCTTTTCTCGATACTGATCTCAATCGAACCTCTCGGATCGATTAAAATCGATACTTACTCTATCGTAATTTTTTGTACAATTAAGATACAAACACAGAATGATATTATATTTATTGATATAAAACAATTACATATTTACATATCGATAGACAAAACAAAACAACATCAAGATCCCAGGATGCCAGAGATTAAATAAAAATATTTTATTTTATTTCTATTCTGACGTTTCGGTCGCTAATCACGATCTTCATCATCGAGATCTCCTGACAATATATGATAATATTTTTGTACATATCAAAAAAAATAATTGTATTTCATTCAATGAATATTAAAATACCTAAGATCGTTATAATTGACAATATTTGCCCTGATGAAAGTGTGATTGGAGACCGAAACGCGCAAAGATATTAAATAAAAATTTTTATTTAATCTCCTGCTCAAAATCCCTGTGAATCTTGATTAAATCTCCACACCATAAACATCAATCTAAAAAAAAAAAAAACTAGAAAATTCAGTTTTAGAGGACAGTCTACCCAATAAATTTTTCAAGATGTTTCCCTTTACACTCCTACAATAAAATTACAGTACAAACCATTCCACTTATTTCTATTTAAAACAACATTCTTCCGACCAACAACACGAGACGAATCGAACTTACCGAACTTCTTCTGACCCCTAACCCCCCTTTTATTTACTGGTAATAGTATATGTTAATATTTAAAATCTGAAATAAATTGCCAAAAGAAATTTTGAGAAAATTGAAAAAAATCTAAATATGAACATCGATAAAGTTGATATATTGCCTTTTTTTTTATTCACCACCCATACCCCCCCCCCTCTATTTCCTTCATACAGGGTCATCGAAAAAGGTGGACGGGATTTCGAAGAGTAATAAAAACCGTAATACAAATGGTAGAATATTTATTTATACATCAAAAGACACAGAAAATCTTAAACTTTTTTTATGTACTGTAAAAAGTTTCGATGTGTGCTCCCCCCGTCGCACAGACATCTAGCCGATAATCAATCACCCGCCAGGTGTTTCGAAGCATTGCAGGAGTCACAGTTGCAATGGCTGCGTAAATTCTTTCTTTCAGATGCTGAAGATCACGAATTTTTTCATAAAGGATGTTCTTAACTTAGCCCCAAAAGAAAAAATCCAAAGGCGGACTTCTAGGTGGCCACAAAACAGGACCATTCCTCCCAATCCAATGGGAGATTGCTTATCGGCTAGATGTCTGTCGTGCGACGGGGGGAGCACACATCGAAACTTTTTAGAGTACATAAAAAAGTTTAAGATTTTCTGTGTCTTTTGATGTATAAATAAATATTCTACCATTTGTATTACGGTTTTTATTACTCTTCGAAATCCCGTCCACCATTTTCGATGACCGTGTACAATAATCCCTTCTTCGATGGTGTGGACCAGTGATGACCATGTTGTAATGATACAAAATTTCGTCAAAACGGCCCAATCTCTGGATATAGAATATTTATTTATTTATTCTTGTCAATTCATAATTTTTTATGACATGCTCATGACAATTTCGAGCAGAAACAGACTCAAGGTGTTAAAAGGCAGAAGCTTCAGCCCGTTTCTTGAAATAATAATTTGACACTACCTTTTGCTTCTTAGCAGTTTCGTTTTTAATATCCGTTGCATAGGCCCAGTCTGCCAACACAAGACGATTAACCCATTTGGATTGTTCCGAGTTCAAATATTCCAGGTATGCGCGTGAGTTGTTCTCATCACGATCTTGTACCTTGTCGTCCAGGTCAGGATCCACAGCTTCGCCATAGGAAAATAATAAGAATACCAAAATGCTCGCCAGAAGCCAATGAGTCGATTGATTCCACATGGCTGCAAAAACAAAAACAAAACTCAATTAGTAATGAATAAATTTTTTGCTTATTAGGTCAGTTAATAAAAGCCTTGTGACTCGGAGTAGGAATAATTAAATAACCTTATTTAAGTCCAATAAAAATTGAGACATACAAAAGTTTTCAGCAACCTCTAATGGATTAATCATACTCTCTAACACAACACAAAAAAAGTAAATAAGTCTCGCGATCTTCAAGGTCATTTGATTGTATCATTGTATTTATTCTCTCACTATCAACGTAAACAAGTTCTCATTATTATTAATATGGTCATTAGGGAGTTGTCAGTGGCGTAATTACCACCCCCGGCGAAACTCCGTCAATAGGTAAACAAAAATATATACCGGTATATATATATATATATATTTATAAATGTCTGTATGAATCACACTCAGGGAGCGAAGACCTTGACAGATTGAAACAAAATTTTATAAATATGATTTTAATCAACCATGCCGGGCTCACCAATAACGCGCGGGGGGATAAGTTTGAAGCGGCAGCCCTGTTCTAGGATCGAAGACCTCCCTTATTAACTTCATTGGTTAAATACTGATGATGCTTTATTAAGCTCAGAGATCCACATCTTGTGGGTGTGGCGACCACCAGCTGCCCTAGCTGGGATTGGCAGTACTTCTGTTCTTTACGTGTCAGTCTCTTCCCTTCTATTTTTTTCAACAGGCGTCAGACGTCGTGCGCCCTGTTCTATTCCTTCCCTGTCGAAAAAGACCCATGACTGCCGACCCCGCACCGCGGGATTAAGGCGAAGAAAGAAAAAGAAGAAGTAGATGATGCTTTATTATCAGAGCCATAGCCAAGGAGAGGGAAATTTAGATTCTAACTCCAGCCCCCTCCCGATATATACCAGTATATATATATATATATACAGTGTTTAAATTTTAAAGGCAGTTATACATTTTAAAAGGCATTTTATATTCTTAAAAATTTTCTGGCTACAGTATCTTATATATAATAAGTTAGATTGTTGAGTTTGATGGCTGTAGATATTCAAATTAGGAGAGGACGGGAGCCTTCCCGGGACATAGCAGCCAGGTAAAATAAAAAAACGTTATATTCTGTCGCCGACGTTTCGAGCGCTAGACCTGAAGATGAGTGTGACTAGCGCTCGAAACGTCGGCGACAATCTAACTTATTATATATAAGTAACTAATTATATATAAGGTAAAATAAAAAACGTTATATTCTGTTATATTCTTCAAGGCCTTGAAGATGAGTGCGACTAGCGCTCGAAACGTCGGCGACAGAATATAACGTTTTTTATTTTACCTGGCTGCTGTGTCCCTGGAAGGCTCCCGTCCTCTCCTAATAATAATAAGTTAGTATTTTATTGTTGAGGAGGCGATTAGCCGAGGGGATAAAGTAGTTAAGCTTATAATCCTGAGTTGAAGACAACTCGAGTTCAAATCCACCTCATGGCAAAAGATTATCCAACTTTTTTTGAGATTCCTGAAAGGAAACGGCTCACCTCAGTATTATTCCCATAACTTTTTATCTCTCACAATGTGCCACTTCTGACACTAATAATTTTATTGTTTTAGCTTATAATAATTTATACGATTTTTATTTTAATTAAATTATACGGATTATATACAAATAACTAAAACAAAAATAGTGCATTTGCTCGTTTTTTTTTTCCTAAACAACCCTATTTGGAAAGTTCAGAATTGAGATGTGGTAATTCAAGTTTCAAATTAGAGCATGTTCACATATAGAATTTAAACAAGAAAACGAGGTCAATTTATACGAATGATAAATAAATAAATATTAATATATAAATTTCGATCTTAGTTCTCAAACTCAATTGATCTATCTATATAAGCCTATTTGAAATTGAATTCAATCAAAATGCTCGTGACTTCTTATATGAGTGTGCATGTCATCAATTAAATTGCCTAAATCTATTGATCGAATTCTTTTGAAAAATCTTATACTCCCTACTTCCGAAAATATGGCGATTTTTGTTGACCGGAAATTTACAATTTAATTAATTTAAATGATTTTAATTATGAAATAGTTACATTTACCTAGTAAAACAAAGAATTATTAATTTAACAGGCACCGACAGACAGAAGATGTCGCGAAAACCGATATTTTCGTGTATATCCATCAAAATCTCGACATCGAATATTTGACATGAATCCAATATTTTCTTTCTATATATATTAGCATATATATAGAGGTAAATGAAAGTAAAAATTCATATATTTACATTGTTATAATAACCTTTTTTTAACTATTCGCTCATGCACATGACACCTGTGAAAACTCTATTTCCAATAAGACTCTAAGATAACTGAAGATAATGCAATTAAATTAACCGTAACGTTTTGTTTAAGGAGTCTGTTTTATAAAATAGAAGCTACCCTCTTGGCTGCTGTCCTCCACATCACTTCTCATTGATATTCCAATTCCATATTACACAAAGCAATTTATAGCTGTGATGTTATATTATTAATAAGAGGAAGAAGAAATGAGAGATGGTAGCTGGAAGGTTTTTTTTACATTATTTATTCAATTCATACAGCTGACGTTTTGATACCGTGTTTGAACCATCTTCAGAGCCGGCGAAAAGTCATTATTAAAGTGTCATATATATATATATATATATATATATATATATATACAGTATGCGATGACCAGGTACATAAATGAATGATTCATTTATGTACAGTGAAGGCCAAAGTCAAGCCCCACATATGCGTTTTTCTACTTGTGATTAATTCATTGTTTTTATAAAAAATTGAAAATTTTTTTTGGAGATTTTCTTGGTTCGAACCATGAAAGTTTCCATTAAAAAATATATAATATTTTTTTTTTTAAATTTATTTAAGGTTCAGGAAATCCCAAATGAGCAACGCAGCTAGTCGTTTTTTCAATTTTTCATTCACTCACTCTCAGTCCATAATAACACACTATATCTAACAATTTGGTCATTGGATTTGTTGTATTATTAATAATTTCTTTGATCAATATGACCTAGAGGATTAATAAATTGACAATGGCTTGGCCCTGAAGATGGTCATATATGTGGCCGAAACGTTGGTCCTGGCACTTTATGTTTAAATAAAAATTGAAAAAACGACTAGCTGCGTTGCTCATTTGGGATTTCTTGAACCTTAAATAAATTGGTTTATCAGCTATTTACCTCAATTAAATCTAATTTTAAAAAAAAACAATGAAATAATCACATGTAGAAAACGCATGGGTGGGACTTAATATTGTCCCTGGTCATCGCATACTGTGTATATATTTATTATATAAGAGTTTATTCAACAATGTATAAAATCCACTTTGACAGTTTCATAATGACTTTTCGCCGGCTCTGAAGATTGTTCAAACGCGGAACCGAAACGTCAGCTGTGTGAATTGAATAAATAAAGATAGGAAAGATAAGAATCTTCTTCCTCTTTTTAACACTTCCATATTCAGATCTCCTAAAGCTGAACCTTGTAGGGAAAAGGACGCAGGCATCTTGATCCCAAAATAAAGAAGAATTTGCTTTCATTGTTGCCCACTGAATTGGAGACGATATTGAAAGAAGAATGCCAAAGACCTTGGGCCAGATCGTAGAGGAAGAATACTCGCTGTTTGGGAACAGGGGTTCGATTCCCATATCAAGCGACAAAAGTTTGTTTCAATTGCCATTAATAAATGACAGAAGCCGAAAAGACCTTAAAACAAAAACGTGATTTAAAATTTCATACTAATATAAAAGGTCGATTTAAAATAATCAAGCATGTCAAAAAAAAAGGGAAGTTTTTTTTTTCCTCTCTCAATAAAATTTTAATTAGTCTTCTTTTATTTACCTTATGTTTCTATTTTCTTTAAAATATTTATTTAACTTCTCGGAAGAGTAATTGAATATCGAATTTCAATTGTAAACATTGTAAACGAGCAGAGATTTGTTGCCGCCGCTGCTGCTGGCCCTCTACAGCCGATTCAGCTGAGCAAACAATCCGCCAATTGTGTGTTTATTTAATCTCATTTAAGATAGGATGTGACGTCATAAGGTCCGAAAAAGGGGAACAATTGGCGAAAAATAAAATTATACTGCAATTGTCGATTATGTAAATGTGATCTTTGTTTGTTTATATAATAATGAATTAAAAATAAATGATTGGTTTCTTATTTAAATTAATCATAAAAAAAATTGCTTTCAAACAATTTAAATGATCGAAAAAGGACTGACTTTTTTTTTAAAGACCTTTTTCGGCATCTTAGGCTATTTAGACCTTGTCCCTAAATTAATTTAAAGCATAGCTTTTGGTGATACAAGTCAAGGGTTCGTATCTCATCCCAGGCCAAAATATATATATATTTCAATTGAATTGAATAGGAAAAGGGTCTAAATGGCCTCTGCTGCCGAAAAAAGACAAACAAATTTAAAAAAAAGGAGGCATATAGCTGAATGTTGGTTGATATTCAAATTTGTTAGACAGAATAAGCAAAGCAGCTAATTTATATTTCACTTTATTGACAAACAGGGCCAACGTTTCGGTCGCATATGGCAGTGGTGCGCAACCTATCTTCATTTGCGACCCCCATTTTTTTGAAAAAATTTATTGCGACCCCTTGAGTAGACAGTAGAGGTTTTTTTTAATCGTCAACGTATTTAAAATGATTGACATGACACCAGGTTTACGAGCGCGATATATTTTTTATTGTCATATAAAGTTCTTTAATTTGGCGACCCTGAAAATTTTTCTCGCGACCCCTCTGAGGGTCGCGACCCACGGGTTGCGCACCACTGGTATATGGGATTATCTTCAGGTCCAGGTTAATGCCACTCTCTGTCCACAGTATGAGAAAAATAAACAAATTTTTGGGCATTAACATGGTTACATTTGGGTATGCCTAATATAACTTGCCGAGAATATATATTTTCAGACAATAACATGGCCGTGAAGATGGTCTCATATGCCACCGAAACGTCGGACCTGGTTTGACAATAAAGTAAAATATACACTAGCTGTTTCTACCAAATTTGAATTAAAAAAAATTGCAGCAATATGATTTAGAAAAAGAAACGAACAAGCTTGTAATTTCAAGCATAAGAGGTGAGATCTCGACCTCTACGATAAGACCTAAGTAAAAATGACAATCTTTTTATTTGTAACAGAGAATTCATGAATTGTATTATCTGACCATACCCTATCGGAATCTAAATCGACACAAAGTTGCGTGCTGTCACAGCTGATTTTTACTTTTGTATTCGCTATTTCTAGTTTTTTTGAAATAAACCGAAATTCATTACACTCTGTCAACAATGACATAAGATGGCAGCCAAGAAGAAACAATGAAACTACCAAACTTACGACGTTTCGGTCCAAATTATAAGTTAGATTACTTCTACCACTTGCTATTTAGATATAGTGTCAGTCGTAAGGTTTTTGAATGTTTGAAGAATATATTTTATTGTACATATTATCGATTGTAAAACTATTAAGAACATGTATAAATATGAAATTATTCAGTACCGCACAACTTGTACCAATCTCTGGCAATTTCGCTTGCCCTGAAGATGAGGGCGACTAGTACTCGAAACGTCGGCAACAAAATTTCATTGATGTAGAGACACCTCTTCCTGGCATTGAACGCCTCGTCAATCACAGCCACTTCCACGCTCAAGAAATTCATTATACTCGATTATAAATTATTTGATGAAGGGGTCAAAAGAAAAACAAGACTTGTACTGTCAAATTTTTATTTAATTAAATTAATTTCCTCTTGTTTAGGCTAGGTACAAAAGTCTAAGTGCACTAAAAATTCATATTATTGCCTGCTGTTCTTTGCTCTGAAGAAGGCCTCGACCTGGAGCCGAAATATCAGCAGTGAGGGCGTTAATTTAATGAAATATAAATTTAACGCCAGTCTTGTATTTCTTTTGACTTCTGCACCAATACAGACACAGTTTCTTCAGCAGAAAACAATATTTATTCAAAGTGCACTGTATATTCCGATTATTAGCATTTTTATGAACGAATCATAAATTCGGCCAAGTGGTTTTTGGGTGTGAAAGTGGAGCAATTATTCATACATAGATAATTCAAACAATTCATTCAAATTTACATTATTTTTGAATTTCTGGCACAACTCCAATAACTCTTTTTATTTATTATTAAAAAAAAAAAATTCTTTTTTTCAATTTAATGCTCTCTTTTATTTTATTATGAAAACTTTGTCCTTTTGATTTGTTAGTAAACAAAAGCTTCCTAAGACATTTATTTTTTTTTTTTTGTGAATTCCAATCTTTTTTACGTATTATTATTATTTATTTTTATTTCAACTTATCATATTTCGCAAACGTCTGATGAAATTCGCAAAAAGCTTTACGAAGCGAACCCTTTATGCAAATTTATTTAGGTTGCTGAGAAATATAAAAAGAAAGAGATAGAGAAGGAAAGAGATAGTAACCTTGGAGAAAACCACAGCACCGGAAAACAACCGATCTACCAAGATTTGAAACAAAAAAAATAAAATAAAACACGGGGATATAAATTGGATTCCTTAATGAGGGCCACATGTTGCTTTGATTTAAAACCAATCCCCTTTGGCGTAGCTATTGGATAAAAATTAATATTTTCCTCATTTGAAAAAAAGCCAGGTTTAGGTTTATGTTTTTTAGAGTCTCGAAAATTTCCAAGTCAATTTTTTTTTTTTTAATTATTATAGGTGCTCAAAAAAAAAAAATAAATAAACTAACGCTATACAAATAATTGGATTTAAAAATGCCCAAGTCATTTTAAAGAATACAGAAGTGAAAATAAGCATGTGTCATCACTTGGAATTTCCTTAGAAATTTTCTGATTAATTAATTTAAAAGAAAATATTTTAATAAATCATTCAGGAAATTTTAAGGTATTCAATAATGTTTAGAGGGGCTCGCTGATGTAGCGGGATAGGGTGTCGGCTTCTACAAAGAAGTTCCATGGATTTTTTCATTAAATAAAAATATTTAATGTAAACAAATCCTAGAGCAAGCACTGGATTGGAATATTGGATCTCACCACAATACCCCCCCCCAGGCAATTCTACTAGGAGAGGGAGTTGCTGTGACATCCCGTCCTGTGGTAGGGACGTAAAGAAGGTTCCCTCTCAGGGATGCATTCTTCGAAAGGAGTCGGTGCTGAGGGAGTCCCTCCTCAAATTAGGACATCCTCTCTAGCAGAGAAGAGAATGGATAAAAGGAACCGGGTGGAAGCAGAAATAAGGATTAGTTCATTAGTTAGAAACGAACGCAGGAGGGGGATTTATAGAGCCAGAGGCCGGTTGGGGTTCCCGATGTGTGTATATTCGTGCACCTCGGGTAAATAAACCGGGATCCCGGTAGGAATTTCAAATAATATTTAGAGGACTAATTTCTCTACTATTACACCCTGTCGAAGGGCGCTATCTTGAGTTATCAAGTTCAAATTGGTGAAAGTTTCTCCTTTAGACGGGAATGCGAGACAAAATATATATATATATATCGACGTTCTAATTAGCAAAGTGCCCAACTCCATTTTTGTTTATTTTTCAGGAGAGCCAAAGAATATTTCATTGTCATTGTTAGAGCCACTGTTAAACTGTATATATGTTCAGAAAGGTTTTAGCGTAGCCTAGTCAAAGTCCCCCGCCCTGCATTTCTTTGCTTTTTTGAAATATTTTAAAATTTTAAGCTTTATCTAAAAAAGATAATGAAACATTAGGAAGTTTCTTATTCCGCAGGATAAAGGATAAATCTTTTTCTCAGGATTTTTTTGGCTTGATATTTTACAAGAGATTTTAGCTGACCTTTTGGTGGTGGAATGTTTCCTACTTTGAAGGCCAGGGGATGGACAGTACATGACCGATACTGATGGAATTTTGCATAATACAAAAAAATTCTGAGAAAAAAGAAATTTATTCTTATCCTGCAGATTAAGCCTAACATTTCTTTATCTTTTTTAGATGAAGTTTTAATTTATCGCCTTTAAAAATTAAAAAATAAAGACAAAAAAGTATAAAACAGAGGGTGGCCTTTGGCTAGATTGCACATCTTGTTATTCTTATTATTAAAATTATTAAATTAAATTGTTATATTAATTATAACACACCCGAGAAATATAATTAATAATTAAAACATTCTAGGTGGGCGAAAGGCGCTTTTCTCAGTCATTTCAGCTATCAAAAGGGCTCAAACAGATTCTATTCTATATTTTTTTAAAAAAATTTTTTTTATTTTCATCAATTTTCATGTAGATTAGAAGATTTGTAGACGATTTATTTATTGAAGTTGGTCGTGTTTTGTGCATGTTCTGTTCTTGTTATTTTCTGTTGATATTTTTCGACTATTCCTCAAGATTTTCTTCAAGAATTGTTGCTGAATTTGCCATGTTCCTGAGGATATGTCTTCGAGGAATTCTTCCTGGTGTAGAAAAAAACTGCAACTTCTTAGCCCTAAAGCAAAATATTCATTAGAATAAATTCATTTTCGGATGAAATTTCTTCTTTGTTTCTTACCTTCGGTAATCAAATGTGTTCTGTGCTTGTCAGACCAGATTTTTTGTGTCGACATATATTTAGTATCCGACAGTGCGGTACAGTGAGGGACAATATTAAGTCCCACCCATGCGTTTTCTACTTGTGATTATTTCATTGTTTTTATAAAAGAAAATGAAAATCTTTATTGGAAATTTTCTAAGTTTGAACCATGAAAGTTTCAGCTCTTAAGAACTGATGATGGATTTATTTAATTAAAACCGAAACGTCTTCTGGATGGAGATTTTTCTTCGATCGAGGCTCACCTTTTGGCTGACATCCTTTCATCCTCTCTATTATTCTAATCGTTGAACAGCCAATTCTCTCATCAACATCTTTGAGCCCCTTCTTCTTAAAGCTCTTCGATCCATTGAGTAGATGCCCTTCTCTCGAGCTGCTTGTATTCTTCCGAGATTATTCTCTTTAGTTTAATAAAATAAAGATCTTGATGATGGGTATGAATTCTCTCTCACAAAATTTGAATTTGTTCCTGCTGGTTATCCATCAATTTCTATTTGTAAAGAGATCTGACCTCCCAGATATGGATTTGTGAAGCAAGTTGAGAAAGAATATTTCCATTCGTTCGTTTAGTATTGAAATAAAAACAGCTGGAAGTTAATGCAAGTCTGAATTAATTTCTAATTAAAATTT
>JAKCPI010001614.1:0-24388 GCA_023213315.1 Euborellia annulipes | reverse complement strand
ATCTACATGTTTAGAAAGATAATAAAAATAGAACAAGTAGTAATCAAACTTCAACTAACAAGTAAATATCTTCAAGTCCCTGAGACTTTAAACAATTATACTAATTAGTATCTAAATGGTTTAAATAAACTAGCTTTTTTAAATAAAATATAAAATTCAAATAGCCGAATGCAGTGTATTGTTCCAAAGGTAGGGAGGGTATTCCGAGTATAACTTGGCAGAGGCATGGTTCGGTTCCCAGCGTTATCTATCCTTTTCGACTATTGAAATTATAAATATTAATTAAACTTTTAAATAAATTTTTGAACTTCTTCTGAGCATTCGAGTTTTATTAGTCGTTATTATTATTTATTTTATCAAATTTAGCGAAAAATTTTTTCACTGTTTTATTAAATTAGAGGCACTATTATTTTGTTTTCTTAGAAGTGGGAGTCAACACCCACGATTCCTCATACGAATTTCAACTTAGGATCGTCTGCTGCAAGAGTATTTTTAAAATTTCCCATTTTTTTTTCTGTTTCTAAAATAAAAAAGAACCTGCTAATTTTTGCTCTTCAGTCAGAGTTTGTTTCAATTACGTTGATTTTTTTTAAAGATAGCTTACTATAAATAATAATGATGCTCAATTTGAAAAACTAAATAAAAGCTTTTAGTTAATTAATGTTTTTACCTTGAGAAACTCCTACTTACTACTCAAATTTTCAAGGATGGCAAAATATATTTTTAAGAAAATAGTAATAAGAACAAAAATGTATTAATATTTTTATAACCATGACGAGATATTAAACAGTAAATATAAAACGCCTATTAAGGAAAGAAAAATTAATAATTAAGACAAAAGTCAATTAAAAAAGGAAAGTTAATTAATAATTAATACTTTGAAGAACATTTTTTGAAAAAAAACATCAAAATATTTTTTTTTAAATTTCATTTGGACAGTAAAAGTTCATCAATCACCGAGTATGAAGTCTTTAATCTTCTATATATCCTTTTATTAATTAGCATCATGGAAAATATTTTTATTATACGCACATCAATTGAGCAAAAACGTTTTCGAACAAAACGTTTTTGACTAATCGTGCCTAAAACTGTTTTTTCAATGCTTTTCTATAGGTCAACGCACACCGAAGAGGCAAAACACAATTGTACATGATTCGACATCATTTGAACAAATTTGCTCAATCGGTGTGCGTTGGCATTGAGCAAAAAGTTTTGCTCATGGACAAAACGTTTTTGATCAATTAGTGTGCATTGGCATAGAGAAAAATGTTTTGTCATTGAACTTTTTGTTCAATCGGTGTGCGTTGGCATATTGGAGTACAGTGGCGGATCCAGAGGTATTTCTCGGGGGGGGGAGTAGTCTGGAGTGACTGGTCCCACAGCACACATTTTTTTCTTAATTTCGGTAATTTAAAGGCGCATTTTGTATTTGTTTGCCATAATATAAATACAAATCAAATTTTTAAGTATTAATTTCTGAAAAAATACATTTTTTTTTTTTTCGAAAAAAAAAGTATTTTTTTCAAATCTCAGGGGGGTAATTATTCCCTTTACCCCCCCCCTTGTATCCGCCCTTGATTGAGTATAACGTTTTGCTCTTGGACAAAACGTTTTGTCCGAAAAAGTTTTTGCTCAAATGGTTGGCATTGAGCATAACGTTTTGCTCTTGGATAAAACGTTTTGTCTGAAAATGTTTTGTTCAATTAGTGTGCGTTCAGCCTTAGATAATGCCTAATTATTGATTATTTGATCTGAACCAATTAATCAAGGTTGGTCATTTCTGTTGCCTATCTTCCAGAATTCAAACAAGAACTAATTTTGGTATGATAATAGGGCCTAAGACTACGTATAACAACATATTTGGAGACTTCTGAAAAATTTGTATAATAGGATAAATGAAATATTCACTCTAAGATGTTTTGAATATATATAATCACGATTGTTCTAAATAAGAAAATAAAATTTTTTTCTTAGTAATTAAAAAAATTATTCAAAACAGAGAGTAAAATTGAAATTTTTTTGTATATATTTAAATTAAATTTTAAGATATAATTGACATGTTCTATTTAAGCTTACTCTCATCATGTCTCCGCACGTCTATGGATTTAATTAAATTCACGCAAACATGCATAGAGCCGAACCAGGGGCTCTGTCATGTGTGAGAAAGGGAGGTGTGACAGACCCGGGTTCGAATCCCTCCCTTCTCTCTCCCCCTCTAGGCATCATTACCAGGCGTGAATCCCTATAGATCTATCCTCAATATACATACAAAATGGACAAAGCACGAAGCCCCTACAGGGTAAGAAAAATGTCTGAAGCCAGATCATATTTGTGCCACATGCATTAGGGGACAAAGCTCTGCAAATATGACATGTCCAATATTAGGATTAGAAAAGAAAAAATTTTATATAGTCGAATAGAGAGAGATAGATAGAGAGAAAGCTATTTCATTGATTGAATCCCGAGTGGGAATGTCCTTAAGGGCAACAAGCAGTAATATGGATGCAATAATTCAAATGCAAACGATAGTAGTGTCCTCGTCCAATTCAGATTACTTACTCTATTCTGAATAATAGTTTCATGAATATCATTAAAATTTCATTTCTGATTTGGCTTAAGGCATATCTATTCCTTCTCAAATGAATTAATATTAACCACTAGATTAAAATAATTTTGAAATTATATTTTTAATCGAATTTCTATTCATATTAATATATATAGTTCCGGGTTGACCGAGCTGGAGCTCTTTTTTTTTATAAAATTCGAAAAACTAAAAAAGTACATCAGTGAAGTACTAGTAATCGAGGTTTTCCAAAAAGGAGATTTTTTGTAATATGTTTTGTTAATCACAAATAATAAATATTTTAATTTTAAAAGAAATTGTTAAAGAGAATTTCGAGAAAATTGAAAAAAAAAAAAAAAAAAAACTCGAAAAGTAGGCTACATCAGTAAAGGGAGCGTACAAGTATTACGCAACGCAATTTGGGAGTTCGTAAAACGTTACCATGCGTTACAAGGGGGGGAGGGGGGGGTTGAACAACGTGTTACGTAAGTGGTATTTTAGCGACTTTCCGATACTATGCGCAACATAATTGTGCTTTTAGATAAAAATACCACTTGGGCGTTACGTAACGTTTAGGAGGGGGTCCAGAAAAATGTTACGGCGTGTTACATGGGGGAGAGGGGGGGGGGTCAAAAATTGCGTTACGTAGGCCTAATACTTGTACGGTCCAAAAGTACTAGTACTTGAAGTTTACTATTAAAGCGAATTTCGAGAAAAGTGGAAAAAACTAAAAAAGTACATAAGTAAAGTAAACTTACTAGTACTCGAATTTTCCCAAAGATGAGACCTAGCGCAATTTTATATTGGCACCGAAAATAGTTTATAATATTTTATAAATTTGAAAGCCGTTTTGGAGAACTATTACAAACTGTTACAAACAGTTTATAAGATTAGATTACATTATCTTTAAGTTTTTTATATTTTTTTTTAATTAGTATTATTAATATATATTTTAGAAAGCTCCAGTGTAGCCTTCTTGAGCAATGCAATTTTTTAAAATTATATTTACTATCAATTAACTTAGAAAAATAAGAATGAAATCCAAAAAGAGCCTATCTGAGCCAAATGAGATAAAAGATGTAATAATTTAAAAAAAATCTAGGAAAATTTTATGAAATTATAGAAATTGATTAATAAAAATTGCAACATTGATTTCTAAGAATTACAAATGGGTCATTCCACGTCAGTTCAACCAGGCCATTTCACCCATAATCTCAGATTTTTATGAAACTTGGTATGTTTGTTCTATATATAGAGATAAGTAACAGCACCAAATTTCAATTTTTTATCTCACTTAGTTTTCGAGTTATAGCGCTTTAAAGTTTTGATTTTTTCACCTTCCGCGGCTTGTCTAATGCCAAACAAAATGTGACATAAAAGAGAAAATAATTTCTCATTTATTTATTTGACATCCAATCTTGATGAAATTTTTATGGTATGTTCTTTAAACAATAAGGAACTAGAAAAAAAATATATCACGAATCTAAGTTAATCCTAAAAATATGAAAAAAAATTCATATTGTTGATTTTTTTTTAGTTTTGAAAACGCAAACATGCTTTAGCGCTAAAGCCAATATCTCCAAAAGGGAATGAGATATTCAAGAAATTTTTTTTTTCTAAATAATCTACATGAAATGGGCTTTAATTTAGTAAAATAAAAAGTTTGTGTATTTTGTTCCCTCTATTTCTAAAGTCCATTGCAAGTTTCAATATATAGTTTTACATGTTAAAAAAGGTTTCAAGGGCAAAATGAAAATATACATTTTAAAGAGCATCTAAACAATAATTGATTTATGAATTTTAATAAAAATCGTTGCAGCACAAATTTTGAGAAAATTGGAAAAAACTGAAAAAGTACATCAGTAAAGTACTAGTACTTTTTGGCCGATTTTGTTCAAAAGCTTATTTTGAGTGTCCGGGAGGGCACCTAACTTAAATATAAAATTTCAACCTCCTAGCTCAATTCTTTCATGATTTCAAATGGACACTGTGTGTGTCTGCTTAAAACTGAACACAGACAAAAACACAATCAATTCAATTGAAAGCATGAAAGGATTGAGCTAGGAGGTTGAAATTTTATATTTAAGTTAGGTGCCCTCCCAGACACTCAAAATAAGCTTTTGAACAAAATCGGCCAAAAGTACTAGTACTTTACTGATGTATTTTTCAGTTTTTTCCAATTTTCTCAAAATTTGTGCCTGCAACGATTTTTATTAAAATTCATAAATCAATTATTGTTTAGATGCTTTTTAAAATGTATATTTTCCATTTTGCCCTTGAAACCTTTTTAACATGTAAAACTATATATTGAAACTTGCAATGGACTTTATAAATAGAGGGAACAAAATACACAAACTTTTTATTTTACTAAATTAAAGCCCATTTCATGTAGATTATTTAGAAAAAAAAAATTTCTTAATATCTCATTCCCTTTGGAGATATTGGCTTTAGCGCTAAAGCATGTTTGCGTTTTCAAAACTAAAAAAATCAACAATATGAATTTTTTTTCATATTTTAGGATTAACTTAGATTCGTGATATATTTTTTTTCTAGTTCCTTATTGTTTAAAGAACATACCATAAAAATTTCATCAAGATTGGATGTCAAATAAATAAATGAGAAATTATTTTCTCTTTATGTCACATTTTGTTTGGCATTAGACAAGCCGCGGAAGGTGAAAAAAATCAAAACTTTAAAGCGCTATAACTCGAAAACTAAGTAAGAAAAAAATTGAATTTGGTGCTGTTACTTATCTCTATATATAGAACAAACATACCAAGTTTCATAAAAATCTGAGATTATGGGTGAAAATTTTTTATTTTTTTGGTTGATTTGACGTGGAATGACCCAAATGCGAACAATAAAAAAATCAGGTCCCACCGAGATTTGAACTCGGATCGCTGGATTCAAAGTCCAGAGTGCTAACCATTACACCATGGGACCTTGATTTTAAATTGGTTATCACAATTTATTGACTGATTAATAATTTCTCTAAGCTTCAATAAAGTTTTAAGATAAGACAATATTTTATGAAATTGATATTGGAAAATGGAATGTCAGAGGTAATGGAATAACTAAAAAAAAATTATACATTTTTGTAAGAAAATATTATTCTTTATGTTTTAGGTTCTGAAGATGACTGTGATGGTCGAAAGAGATAACCAGTGGCGTCATTTGGGAGGTGGCAAGGGAGGCCACAAGGGCTTTGATTTTTATAAAATCAAGAGTCGCGGGAGCGACTCGTCGCCGAGCATGTGAAAAGCAAAAGAAAGCAAAAGAAACTCTTAATACTACCATTTAGTTGATATTCCAATAGATGTCAATGGCCCATTGCATTTAGATGGACGAGTCGTCCCTAGACTATATTATCAAGAATGATTTTAAATCCTTAATAAAAGATAGGGACGTGAAAAAATTTTTTTGAGAAACTTTTCTCTTTCTGGGCGAATATCTCAAAAAGGTTTTAAGATATCGGAGCCAAATTTTTTTTATATTAAACTAGAATAAATAAGGATTATTTTGAGCACGAATTCAAAAAAAAATTCCAGTGCCAAACAGAATGGCAGAGGCTCAAAGTTGAGATTTTGCCGATTTCGGAAGGTCAAAAGTTAGTCTCTTATTTTTCCTTTTTTTTTTTTTTTTTTTCATTCTTTTCTTCAATTTTCAAATTTTTAGACAAAGCTACAGGTTTCCCTGCTGGACCGATTTGGATGAAATTTAAAATACAAATAGATACTATCAAAAACCCGATACCTTTGATATAAAATTTCATTTTGGATCAAAAGTGACTTTTGAGAGGTATTCAAAATTTCAAATTTGTCCTATCTTTAACATGGCGAAAAGACAATTCTAACTATTTTGCTCCCCGATGACGTCATCTAGGTACATATCTATTAATATTAGTAATTTTCATCCCTAATGGAATAAAAAATTTTTAGGATGGATCCCTTCAGATAGAAATACAATAGATTAACGTGATAAGAAGTACTACCAACATAACAAAAAATAAAAAACCTAAAATTTTATAAAATTTGGTGAAATCCTATGTTTCTCGTTTTGAATGGATACCAAACGATGTATTTACATACTACCAACATAACAAAAATAAAAATCCTAAAATTTTATAAAATTCGGTGAAATCCTATCTTTATCGTTTCGAATGGATACCAAATGATGTATTTACATACTACCAACATAACAAAAATAAAAAACCTAAAATTTTATAAAATTTAGTGAAATCCTATGTTTATCGTTTTGAATGGATACCAAACGATGTATTTACATACTACCAACATAACAAAAATAAAAAACCTAAAATTTTATAAAATTTAGTGAAATCCTATGTTTATCGTTTTGAATGGATACCAAACGATGTATTTACATTCTACCAACATAACAAAAATAAAAAACCTAAAATTTTATAAGAATTTGGTGAAATCCTATGTTTATCGTTTTGAATTGATACCAAACGATGTATTTATCTTTTACTGTTTGGAATGCATATTAAAATATCTATTCATGGGATAACTTAATATTTAATAAACAAAAATTATTAAATAATATTTAAATGCAATATTTCACAAAAAGAAGTGAAATCTCAGCCAAAAACATCGGAGATGCAAAAAGGGGCGCCTCGCATTATTTTTGCCCAGCGTCGAGTGAAATCAAAAAAATGCGCCTCGCTTTTCTCATTTATATAAAAGCGAGGATATATGAAACAAATAAAATTCTGTAGGGGTTTATTTAAGTGAAAATATTTCCTCGCTTTTATATAAATCAGAAAAGCAGCTGCGACGATTTCACCTCGACGCTGGGCAAAAATGTGCGAGCGCCCTACATCTTCGATGTTTTTGGCGAGATATAGAACAAAAATACCAAGTTTCATAAAAATCTGAGATTATGGTGAAATGGCCTGGTTGAACTGACGTGGAATGACCCTACACGAAAGCACCTCGGGTAAATAAACGGGGATCCCGATAGGAATTTCAAATAATAATAATATTATATTTATTTTATATTAAATGTTTAATATTCAAATAACGTTACCTGTTTTTGTAAAGAGTTTTTTACGCCAATCTATGTTTTGTAATGTACGTATTTTTAGAAGATTGTATTTTTTATAAAGTGTTACGTATTTTTTATAAAATATTGTATACAGAAGTCTGGCTGGATAGCGAAGGCGCAAGCCAAAAAATAAAGAAAAAAAAAAAAAAAAAAAAACGTTACCTGTCTAGGCTTTGTTATTAAGAACTAACCTTGGTTGAAATATTTTAGTTTAACAAATTTTAATCAAACCATTTCTGCCAATCATTCTTGAATTCTGAATTCCTTAATTTGTATTTAATTTGCAAGATTGAATTTTTTTCCTCTAATAAAAAAGCCCCCCCCCCATGGTTTTTGAAGCGAGTTTACTCAACTTTTGATTAAAATCACTCTCTAGTTCTATTACCTAAAAAAAAAAAGGAAGAATTTAATTAAAAATTATCGACATCAAAGGAGGAAGGAGTTGAAAGAAAAAGAAAAAAAATTCAAAACTTAAAACTGAGTTTTTTTTAACTTTTTTTTTTCAATCTATCATTTCAAAAATTAAAAATAATTCTTCATTAAAATTCTTTAATGAAATAAATAAAATGATGTGTATGTGCGTGTGTGTGTGTGTGGGTGGATGTATGGATGTATTGGAGTGTTTTTCCTTCTCTTTGTTCTGTAGAATAAAAAAATAAATTTAATTTGTTAGCGCCCCCTGGCTTAAGAGGAGCTTTAAAAAACGAGATTAATCCCGAGCGGCGGAGGCCGTGTTTTTCAATTTAGACGAGAGGAAGCCTGCGCTTTTTTAATTCCTATCTGACGCATTGTTTTCTATTAGCTCAACTTATATATTTCCTACAATTTATTTATCTTTACAAAAAAAAAAAAAAACAATATTTATTGAGGAATAATAATTAAACTTTGAAAAAAGTGCGATTATGATTAAAGGGTCATTCAGACCTATTAGTGGCTTAACAATATCGTAGTATTAAAGATAAAATAAAATAAATGGCTTCTTGTTCATTACAGAACAGATAAAGGTTTTGATTCATGATCTAGAGTCGAGGCTTCTCAACCTATAGGACGACCCTCTAAAGGATTTTCAGATTAAAATATGAGTAGTAATTCTCCGAAAAGTTCCAGGACTGATTTTTTGTGAATTTACAAAAATTCTTTTGGACATTTTACTCTTATTTTCAGGAATGCTGTTCAAATCCACCGGCAATTTTCTTTAATTTTATCAGTTGAGAGTCTCTTGAGTTTCAGAAACAGGAAAGGGCCAGATCTGTTGAGTTACTGGAGTGGAAAATCTATAGTATATAGGGTTTTTTTTTTTTTAACAATAAGGAACATTAAAATTCAATTTCAAGATGTAAAATTTATAAACATGAGAAAATGTTACTACAAATATCAATCATGGTATTTTTTGTATAATAATACGAAGTGGGTTATCAGTTTTTGTATCATGACAATGCTCCTGTCTGTTCATTGTCACAAAAACACCAGAAATATCTTCTCTCAGCTCGTGTGCTCTCCTGATCTGGCCCTACGTTACTTTTTCTTGTTTACTTGCAAACTCAAAAGTTCTTTGAAAAGGTAGAGATTTGATTCACCTGACAGAATCAAAGGAAAATAACCGGAGGAGCTGAACAACATTTTGAAAATGAGTTCCCACGATCCTTCTAGCAGTGAAAATGGCAGTGAAAAAATTATATAGCTTCCTAAAAAGAATAGGGCCTACTTTAAATTGGACAATATCCAAAAAGCTGCACACTTTTTCAATAAATTAGGCTTGCAAACCATCATAAATACTGAAAATTCATTAGTAGCACTTTTAATATACAGTATTTATATTGAGTAGTATAATGCTATATATTTTAAACTTCTCTACTATACTATATTATTGATACATCTATCCCTTGAAAAAAGTAACATTTCCTTTCTATTTTATTTTTTAGGCTCGCAACGGAGGTCTTGTTATGGTCACCTTTTATAATTATTTCGTCAAATGTGGCCCAAAAGCGACAGTTGCTGATGTTGCAGGTGAGTCTATTACATCAACTCACTTTTTTACAATAAAATTAATATTTACTCAAAACAGCAGAGAAAGATAAAGGTGCAGTCGGGAGTCGAATCAAACTACTCAGCATGCCCATTAAATCGGCAGATCCGTGGTTCGACCCATGGCCGTCCCCCTATCTTTTTTGGCTTTTTTGGAGTGGGTGCATAAGTTCCGAAGACTAATAATGACCAGTGGTCACATGCAGCCAGGAAGAAAATAAAAACAAAAGGAGAAGCATAAAAGGGGAACTCAACTGCGGGAACTGAGAAGATGCCTGTTGAGATTAGACTTGAAAGTCTGAAGATTGTAGGTTTTGGGGAAGATAGACGCAGGGAGCTTGTTCCAATCACGGGAGGCCATTGGAACAAAGGAAGATTGGAATTGACTAGTTCTGTTAGTCGTGATCTGAACAGCATAGGGATGCTGGGACGATGCCTCCCTTGTGTTCCGTGTATATGTTGCTTTGGGTGGGGTAATTGATTTTAATCCGGCAGAGCATTGACCATGGTAATACCTGTAGAAGAGAGAGAGTGCAGACACTCTTCTTCTATGATCTAGTGACTGTAAGGATGCGGTTTTGGATTATTAATTTTTTTTATTCTAGCAAGAGAAAATTAATGAAATGAATACAAATAAATAAAAAAAAAAAAAAAAAAATGGATTTAGATAAAATAAGGCAGTTTATATTATTTTTATGCCTGAACTATCAGATACTTTTTTATCATATGTTTTTATTTTGTAAATTATGTTATAGAAAGCTTGAATTAAGACATTGCTTCTTTTTTTTGGTTAGAAAATTCGATTAAGATAAGAAAGAGTGAGATAAATTGAACCATCGTAAGCATCCCTTTTCTTTACCACTAGATTATCTCTTTTTGCTTATGGGACAAATTCTAGTTTACACGCGAAGCGAGGAGAAGATAAGCCAATACAGCAAGGTATTTTCAAAAATGGCTTCATCAAAAGTGACCAAGCAGTGAAATTTTTCACTCAATAAAATTTCCTAATAATATAAAAGGTATACAAAAAAGTAATTTATATATATATATATATAGTTATACAAAATAAGCTCTTATTTTGAGGGCAAAAATATGGTGTATAATTGATAAGATCAAACCGGCAAATATTGGGACACAAACAGGGATTGGAACTTGAAGGAAAATACAAAAGTGGGGTCTAAGTCACATATTAAAAATCTCTTTTATAAGATTATATACAATAGCGGAATATCCGTCTGTCTGTCACGCTCTGTTTGACCAACTTCCCGTTGGACTTTTGAAACAAAATTTCGCAGTCTTATAGAGGAAGTTATGGAGAGTTCAGGAAAAATACTCGTGTCCGCAAATTCTCAAAAGGAGAGGCGGAAAAAATCTAGAAAATCCAGAATTTGCCCATTGGAAAGCATTGTGTTTTGTCTTGTCTTATGAAAAATATAGTAAATTAATTAGAACTAAAAGTTAATAATTTCAACTAAAAGTTACCTATCAATAAAATCAGATTGTAAATTCTTCTCTTTAAAATCCATATCTTTACTGGAAAGATAAATATGCATTTTTTTTTAAATCATTTCGAACTCTTGTTTTTTTTTTTAATTTGCAGAGCACATCAGCTACATTCGCAACCTGATCGGAGTCGACCATATCGGTGTGGGTGGCGATTTTGACGGCATCAACAAGTGAGTTGAGTTTTGCCCCCCCCCCTTTTTTTTTTGTTTGGAATAGAGAGAGAGGGTGGTTGGCCTTTGTTTCTCTCTCCTACGGTGGCTACTTTACAGTTAACACGATTTACATTGCGGCCAACTCTTTAACTTGGACATTTGACATCCTTTTGGGAGTCGGTGCATGAAAGTTTCATAAGTTGGCAATCACATGCGTGACAAGTGTTTTCGCCCTTGTTCAACGACCAAGGGACTTTGGCCAAAGCGAGGTGACGTCATGTGCGTATGCATAATTCATTTAAAGGAGCAACTTTAGTCCCTTTTCCCTCCCATCCGTTTAGCTTTATTTCTATTTAAAGGAATTTCACAATTTTAATTGATTTTAAAGAATTCCAACATACCAAAGAGTTTTTGCAACTAATTTAAAGTAACCCGAGTATCTAAGAGGATTTTCACAAAAATTTTTCATTTGTCTCTTGACAATCGGACTTGGCTCTTGTTTCATGTCATTTATAATGACCAATAAGAAATCAAATGCCCTCGGGCTTGGCGTAGTTGGTAGCGCGTCTACCTCGCATACCAAGGGTCGAGGGTTCGGATCCCAGGCAGTCCGATGATTTCATTTAACCCATTTGGAATCCAAATGGCTTAAATAAGAATCCCTGGACCTGTGTGTTTGCGTGTGTGAATGTGAGTATGAATGGGAAAAAAGTGTGAGTGTTAAAAAAAAAAATAGATAAAATTTATTTAAAATGATTGACCATCAATTGGACCCTGTTACGCATTATTAGGGTGTCAAACGCCAGCTACCGAAATTTGAGAAAATTAACATTAAAGTTTTTTGTTTTGATTAGGTTATATAAAATTTTTTTTGTCAATTGTGCAAGTAACATTAAATATAAATTTTTTTAGGACATATTTCATAAAAATACTATTAATTATAGCATTTGGAACAATATTCCGTGCTTAACTCAATTTTAAATTTTTTGGCGCTTGACATACTAATGCGTAACAGGGTCCAATTAATGTTCTATTTTAATAGTTAGGTCTTCGTACATAATTACTCGTATATTACTGTATTATTATTTTAATAAAAAAAAGTTTTCTTTTTGAAATTTCCATTTTAATATTCACTCCTTTGTAAAACTTGCCAGTTTAATTGTTAGTATATTTCATGAAAGATGTTTGAATATTTCTCTCCCTTCTTCCCCTTCTTTCTCTTTTGAGAAGGTTATGTATTACCGAGAAAAGTTAGTCGGTAACGATTTATTCCTGAGCTTGAGCTTGACGTTGTTATAATTTAATGTAATCAATGAGTAAGAATTTCTTATGAACATTGATGATGAAATGAATCCGTAAATAGCAAATTAAACCCCTTATAAGTTTTAACTTTAAAATGGAAAAATATAAAATTCAATCTTAAAAAGTTTTTAATTTTCATTTTATAAAAGAGTGAGAAAATTTTATAAGTAATTATTTCTTTGATGACGACCCCTAAGGTATTTTATTTCCTCTGTTTTCTCTAACAGTATCATTAGGTCAAGCGACATGTCTGCTTACTGAAGATGTTAACCCTGAACGATTTGTGAATACAATAGTGTTTATAAAAAATTGTCCTGGCTAAGACTCGCTCAATTTTATTAAGCCAAATAATAGAGCTCTCTAAATACAATAGTGGTAGGCCTACAACTCACAAAAGCAAAATTTTGGGAATTTTGACTATTTGAAAAAAAAAAAAAAAAATTCACGAGGTCTGTATGAGAATTAAGAAGTCTGTGGTTATGCCTTATTTTCTTGGATTTAAATTAGTTTATATAGTAGATTGGTTTTCACTGGTTTTAAAATTTAAATAAAACTTTTTAAAAATAATTATTTTTTAAAAACAAAAATATTTTTTATTTAAAAAATTTTTCAAAGGAATAATATTTTTTTAATTTATTGTGGCTACCATATATCCTGCACTGAAAATGGACAGGCGTTAGGCCGGCAGAATTGCAAAAATATACAGTATAAGGCGTTCCTAAAATTTTTTTGCTACTTTATTCCTCCCGAAACACATTCTTTGCATCTAGCATCAATTCATACTCATCATAAGAACTTTTTAGTTTTTCCACTATTGTATTCAAGAAGCGATATCTATTCTTGTGGATAATTCTTTAAAAATGTCTAACAAAAACTTTCATTTATTGGGGGAAAAGCCTTCCTTAGATTCATTATCATAATCCATCATATAGGCTTACTAATCTAAGCCATAAACTCTACAATTGAAATCAATATATGATATATTGAGGAACTATTTTAAATAAAATGCTAATATTGCTCTCTCAAGATAAAAAAATTTATTTTTTATGATTATGATATTTTAAGAAAAATTACTAGAAGAGAAACTCTTTTATCATCTGATTTGATAAGGTACTTCTAGAAGTGTTGTATCTTTGGAAAAGAACACATCTCTTTCCTTCTCTATGGAAATATGATTGATAGAGTTTCTCGGTCCTAACCAATACTCGTTCCCCGGGGAGGTCTCTTGTCCTCTGAGGGCGTTAAAGGGGACAGGTTGCTCTGAAAAGGAACCAGCCCACGTTCCAATTGATTTTCACATTTAAATTTATATTTTTACAAAATGAGATTTATTTATATCGATATCGGGGATTATAGACCTGCTGGGTGTAGGGTCGGCGGACCTCATTTTTTCCCTCTAACCCTAACATGCGTTTTTGCGACCGGACCCCGGCAGACATACAAAGAACTGAAGGACTCCCTGTCCCAGCTCGGGCAGCTCGTGGTCGCCATCCACGTACCCACAAGACCAGCGGCGTAACTAGCCTTTGAGGGCGGAGGGGCGAAGCTCAACTAGGGCGCCGTTTTTTAACTTGTAATATAATTTTAAAGAAATCTATCAATTTTTTGGACAATCTATCGAAAGAATATGATAAAATCACCGTTCCTGAACTATATCTTAGATGCCCTAGCGCCTATGTCGGTATCGAGGGGCGCCAAAGACTTGAAGCGCCTAGACGCTACTGCACAGACGTGGGCCCCTAAGCAATTTTAAATCGCTAAAGTATATAAATGAAAAAAAAAGAAAAAAATTATGAATATCGAAATTAATTTTCAAACAAAATAAAAATATATCAAAAGGAAAAAAATAAATATAGAGAGCTAGCTGTCTGGTGTCTGAAGTGAAAAATATATAAAATTACAATATATGGATATTAAATCCTTTGAAAATAAAATAAACAAAAATACAATTAACAAAAACAAAATCAAACCAACTAAAAAAGTTAAATATACCTATTCAAAAATCTTCACAAAGAGGGATAGAAAGAGAGAGTAAATTATTTTGTGGAAAAAAATAATCTTTTTTTTTTAAATAAATGACCATAAAGGTGTCTTTGAGGATCAAATTTGACAGACAGGTTAATTCACAAAGGGCCAAAGGCCCTGAGGGAGAATTGATGTTTAGCATACATACTATGTATAAACTATTTCCAAAATAAAGCTTTATCATATACGTATATAAAAGAAAATAAAACACCTTTTTGTTATTTTATTAAAATTTCTTTTAATACATAGAAAATTTTGATTCTCCATATTATGTCTTTGGAACTTTTTTATATGTAATCTCTACATACGAGGTTTATATACACGCCAGGTGTGTTCAAGCGTGAAAAAGCCTGAGCTCAGTCAGTGCTTCAGTTAATTTATTCATTTAGATGTCTATTAAAAACACATGACTGTTTAATAAATAGCAGCCACCCATAAAAAACGGCAGCGGATTTAATGCGTCATAATAAATGATATTCATAAAAAAAAATTGAGAGAAAACGTTGAGAGTTTCAAACCAACAAAATCAATGTTTTGTTTTTCTAAACATCTTCATATTAATATTTCTCTCTAAAATATAAATATTTTTATTTTACTACAAATAAAGGAAATGCCAATATTTATTTATTTTTTCGATTGATGATATACAGTATTAGCTGGGTCAAAGATAAAAACTTTTAAAATTAAACACTATACAACTTTCTCTTACCTTCGGTAATCAAAAGTTGTTTTCTGTGCTTGTCACACCAGACTTTTTGTTAAAAGCTTATTTTCATGCCTCAGTAGGGTACCAAACTTCAACCTCGTAGCTCAATTGTATAATATTAATATAAAATGTTATTTTTCATAATTAACCCTCATCTTAAATGATAATAGGAGGAGAGGACTGCTCCGGTCTTTTAAGTTTAATTTAACGTTTTTTTTTTTACGCATTCCTTTTGTTACGTCGAATCGACGAAATTGCTTACTTCATGAAATTGGCAAAATTTTGCCGTTTTCATGAATAAGGCAAGCTCTCTGCCAAGTTCACGAATTAGGCATTATTTTTTCTTAGTTTTGCCAATTTCCCGAAAAAGGTATCCAATTGCTTCGAACTAAACCGTTTTGGAACGAAGCCGAGAAAATTCCCTAGTTGTTTTAAATTTTTCTTTCCTAAACCGACCTTAATAGGACCGAACTCGGCAAAGTCGGGACCCCTGCAAGTTGTTTTAAAATATATGGACGAATCTCCAGCCGAGAATTCCCTGAGATAATGTTTTAATTTAATGTGTTATGGCTGTGGAGATTCCTAATCAGGAAACCGAAGGAACTTTGCAGGAAGGAGATTAAATAAAAAATCTTTTATTTAATTTTTACTTGCCGACGTTTCGGTCGTCTGCAAGGGCGGATACAAGGGGGGGGGGTAAAGGGGAGTAATTACCCCCCCCCCGCTCCCCCCGAGATTTGAAAAATACTACTTTTTTTTCGCAAAAAAATTTATTTTTAACGTAAAATTTTAAAAATTAATACTTAAAAATTTGATTTGTATTTATATTCTGGCAAACAAGTACAGGATGCGCCTTTAAATTACTGATATTAAGAAAAAATAGTGTTAAAATTAAATATACAAATTAAACACTAGGTTATTTGTTTCAAAGGTTTTATTAATTAAAAATTAACACTTGATACGTATTTCGACAATTTGGATGATGACAAGAAATTGTCGAAATACGTATCAAGTGTTAATTTTTAATTAATAAAACCTTTGAAACAAATAACCTAGTGTTTAATTTGTATATTTAATTTTAATTTACAAAATGTTTCAACGAGAACGGTCGAAAGTTTAAATCTTACAAAAATAGTGTGCTGTGCGACGAGTCACACCAGATTACCCCCCTCCCCCCGAGAAACACCTCTGGATCTGCCCTTGGTCGTCTGTCACGCAATCATCAGGGCAATTGTCCAAAATACACGAACGAATTTTTTATTTAATCTCTTGACTGCAAAGTTCCTTCGGTTTCCTGATAATGTTTTAAGAGTAATTTGTTCTTCGTTTCAGACAAATTTCTTTTGTTTATTCAGCTTAACCTCTAACCCTGACAGTGCATTCGATCTAATTTTGCTGCAATTTTAAAGAATCTTTACTTGTCTCGATATCCTTTACTAGCACAATTGATAATAACACAAAAATTTTTGCATGTTTGAGTATTTGAGCCCTTAAGTTATTTAGGAATCGACAGATCGAAGGGACGAAGGGCAGGATGGTATAGATATCGATATTTTTTTCATCTCTCTGTGAATCTATCCATTGATCCATCAATCATTGTGTTGTTAGAGTGTCAATCGATTTTTTTTTTTTTTTTTTGTTTTAGTCTTTGGTTTCTACTACTCCTAACCAAGACATAGGCCTACATAATTATTATACGGGTAGCTCATTTTTTAAAAACTTTTTTTATTTTGATATTCTTAAGTAAATTTTACACTTTCAATATTTTTGCTGATTTGTTTGTATTTCTTCTTGCCTAAAGAGACGGAGAGCATTCAGTTGACTTCAATTGTATTTCCTTCACCTTGGTATTTTGACTTTCTTTGTGAAAGATGACGAAGAGCTAAGATCAAAGGACTAACCTGGTGGAGTTGTTTGAAAGAGCAAACCTCTTCATTATAAACCCAACTCTTGAAATCTTTTATTAGAAATTTGAAAACCCACCAGAGAGATGAGGGTAAATTAAAATATAGATATGATTCTTTTCTTTATATACCTATATATTTTGGTGTGGAGGTTTATATAAAATCACCTCTGATCAGAAATATAGATAATTCAATAAAGAGTGTAGGGGGTAGTGGGAAATATCAGAATATATAGTGATTTATTTTTTTCAATTTATTATAAAAACGTAAAAAGGGTTTTCCAGTGATTCCATAAAATTTTTTAATGAATTAGTACCGTCTACAAAGTTATATAATTAACTAATTATAATCATATTCAGGCAGTGTAAATATAGTGATTTTACTAAAACATAGGCTACTATTTAATAAACTTATTCTTCCAAGATGAAATTTAAAAGGCCACCCAATTTTTTATCGAATTCATGTAATATAAAAAATCTGATGTGACTGTCGCACAGCATACAACTTACTCTTACCTTCGGTTTTCGAAAGTTGTGTTCTGTGCTTGTCCCATCAGTTCTATCTTTCCTATGAAGTACAAGAATAAATAGAATAGTTATATTATTAATAAATAGGAAAATCTCACTAGTTGTTTTTCATTATTTTATTCCCACCACGTTAGTTTGATCCGTTGGGATCATCCTCAAACAGGGTGTTATGATGTGTAAATTTGTAATTTCAATCATATATTATAAAAACAACTCTCCTTTCTTCACTCACATCTACAAATAAAGTGTGCTTAACAAGATTTCAAGGGCAAAATGAGAATATAATAATACATTTTAAAGAGCAACTAAAAAATAATTGATTTATGAATTTAAAAAAAATCGTTGGGGCGAATTTTGAGAAAATGGAAAAAACTGAAAAACTACAACAGTAAAGTACTAGTACTTTTTGGCCGATTTTGATTAAAAGCTTATTTTCACGCTCCAGGGGGTGTCTATATCTTAAATATAAAATTTCAACCTCCTAGCTCAATTCCTTCATGCTTAAAATTGAACACACACACAGACAAACCATGTCGCGAGAACCACTTTTTTGGATTCAGGGGACCTAGAAACGTATATAGCCATCAAAATCTCGACATCGAATTTTTGACATGAAACCAATATCGGTACTTTCTCTGTTTATATTAATATATTAACATATATAGAGGTAAGAGAAAGTAAAAATTAATTTAAGAAGAAAGGAAATATTAAATAACCAAAGGATGGATGATCCTCTAAGGAAAATAAAAACTGTTAACTGGGTTAAAAGTTATTTACCTATTTCCAAACTGAGTATATGAGAATATACCTAATAGATAATCAATATTATCATATGCTAAGAAGTTTCCCCCCCCCCCCCCTTTAACTGGAAGTAGGAAAGTCACAATATACATGTAATTTAGAAAAATTTTCATTGCGTGGAATGAGAAGTGAATCTCTGCCCATACTGTATCAGTTTTCTAGAAGTTTTTTTGTTGAGTTCTCATAGTAGTCTGTTTGTTGTTTTAAACCCAGAGAAACGTATAAATAGCTCTGAATATTAATATTTTTCCGTATTTCAGGAGAGAATAGAATAAAATTTCTTTTAAATTATAATTATGATGATGGTTTTATCTAATTAAACCCAAATTTTCATTAGATTTTATTCATAGTTTTTAATCCTCTTCCTTCATCATTTTAAATTATAATCCTATAAGTTAGTTATCTTTTTAAATTAACATAATTTAAAAAAAAAATTAGGTTTTCATAGTATAATATTTATTAAGCTTAGTTAATATCAAAATTATATTCCCTTCAAGTTTTTAAAAAGAATTTAATTATTAGATGTCGTTAAAGAATTTTGTTTACAATGCATTTAAAAAAATTATTACAGGTTTGCCTCAGTGCCCTATCATATTTTTATTGCTCATAAACATTCCCTATTTGTTGCTTTAAGGTCACAAAATGTATCTGCGTATAGCTATATAATAGAAAACTTTATTTTATTAACTTTTTATTAAATGAAATGAAATGATAGAGGCTTTAAATTTTTCCTATGTTTAAATATACTTGATAATTTTTTTTACTAAAGTTATTTTTTAGATGCTCTTTAAAATGTATTATTATATTCTCATTTTGCCCTTGAAATCTTGTTAAGCACACTTTATTTTCGTACATCATAGGAAAGGAAAGATAGAACTGATGGGACAAGCACAGAACACAACTTTCGAATACCGAGGGTGTTGTAGTGGTGTGCGACCAGTCACACCAGATTTTTTTTTAAAACAATGATAAAACTCGTCAGTCAAAACAGAAAAATATTGTTGAGAAGAAATTATTTTTTGACGGTAACGGTAAGGTGACTGCAGTGGGACTGACGATTCTGATCGTGACTGAACGATATCTCAAAAACTATTTAACTTACGGAGCTGTGGTTTGGTTTCAATTGTTTGAAATTTAATATACTTTAAAAATGATAATAACAACTAAAGTCAAAAAGCCCATAGTTTTTGAATTAAACTGGAAAAACTGAGAAATGTCCAAAATTTTGCAGTTTTTCATATTACTCAGGTAGCACAACTTTTTTTTGCTTGTAAAATGTGGTTTCACACTCTCCTAAGGGGTCCAAATAACATTCCAAAAATGCAGCATTACTTCGCGTTTTGCGAATTTAATGTCGAATTTGACTGGACTATTACTGCAATTTTTGTTTTTTTACGATTACAAGACAACTATAAGGGTTACTGACCCCGTACGGGGCTTAAAAGAAAGGTAATTAAATGTGCTAAAACTCAATTTATCACAACTTTTCTCTAAGCTTGAGCGGTTAAGCCGATATTCGGCTTTAAACATAAGCAAAACTGAAAATTGTAACATTTGTGAAAATCTTGTACATTTTTCAATCATCATATCTCAAAATCTATTAGAGATATGGAGCTGTAGCTAGGCTCGAAATGTTTCAAATTTAATATACTTTCAAAATTGTATAAGCACCTAATGTTAAAAACCCCATAGTTTTTGAATTAAACTGCAAAAACTGAAAAAAGTGCGAAAATTACGCTGTTTTTCTCGTATTTCACGGGAAGCACAACTTTTTTTGCTTGCAAAATGTGGTTTCACACTCCCCTAAGAGGGCCCAAGTAACATACCAAAAATGCAGAAATACTTTACGTTTTGCGATTTAAGGCCTTTTTTTTGTCTTTATTGACTGGCCTAAATAGAGTATATCAATAATTAACGGTTATCGTCGAGTCTTAAATGGCCTAAGTTGCCGAAAAGACAGTGTGAATGTGTGTGTGAGTGTGACTGTGAATGAGAAAAAAAAATGTGATAAAAAAGTATTCAATTGTTGAATTTAATATTACTTACAAAAGGTTTCGTTTAGTTGGTCTGAAGAAACTCGCCGATCTCAGCCCCCCACCTGCAGGTCCTCTTCTTTTTTTGAGACGGTCGCGATACGCGGAACACTCCCGGAAGGCAGGTAAGCCTTCATCAAATCAATTCCGAACAATACAAAAGGTTTCGTTTAGTTGACCTGAAGAAACTCGCCGATCTCAGCCCCCACTCCCACCCTAACCATCTAAAACAAAACAAGAAATAAACGATTAGTCTCTATGATTGATAATGAGAATAGATTTTAAAAGCTCTTTAACTTACTTTGTAGACTGCTTCTTTCAACTCAACGAGAGCTTCATCCTAAAATCTAACCTATCCCACACTATCTATGACCGGGACGGCCATCTAATTCTAAAATGCATGTCCTCTTCTTTCTTGAGACGGTCACGATACGCGGAACACTCCCGGAAGGCAGGAAAGCCCTTATCAAATCAATTCGGAACGATACGGGGAAAACGCGCCCACAAGCCCAAGGAAAGGTTAAGAGGAAATAGAATACAACAGATCGATTAATCTCCGCCGACCTGCCTAAACCATGTCATTTAATAGCGAGCTAAAATAGAGCGGAATTAATTGATCGGATAATCATTCACGAGTTAGGAAGGAAGCCCGGTCAATACAATACTGAAGATCCCCCTTGATTGCTCATCTCAGAAACAGAATGACGTTGTTCAAGATGTATGCTGAAAAAAAATAACCCTAAAAGCTAACAACATCCTATACGAACTCCTAACATCTTGAATATTAACTCACTCTGTCCTGAAACAACCAAGGCCCGGAACTCAGCACTGACTGACAGAGCCCCGGAGAAAGAGAAAAACACTCTTTCTCTCAAATACGCGAAGGGAATAAAGGAATTCTCCTAGTCCTCTTAGACACTGTTCAAAAAGGAAATTGAATCCTCTGCTGGGAGCCCTGCCTAACTAAAAGGGAAAGAACAACAACACCCTATGCCAGTACGAGGGACAATTCGCAATTGACCAACATCCAAGAGAAAGTCAGAGAATCCCCACACAAAAGGCCTAAACACCCCATAAATATATAAATGCGTGAGCGTAGAGATTTTCTAATTATTTTTATCGCCCTCTATATAGAATCTGTCTATTGCTAGATAATCTAATAAGGATTGCGTGTATTCTTAAACATTAACATTCAGTTAGTAAAATAAATAGAAATATCCCCATAAACGCAAAACTTATGCCCTAATATTACTAATAGCTAAAACAATAACACATGCACACTTGAATTGCTCATATGACGATGTAGATATCCAAAACGTTGGGAAATGAATGAACGAGGTACTGTGCATGATCTATCTAATATCAATTGACAGCTTTTACCTTATGCACATTGACCATTCATCCATCCATTACCTTGAGAAGCACAAATTCTAAACTCTGGAATGGAAGAATTATATGTATTAATAACATCCTATCCATGCACCTATGTGAAAATATTCTAAAATGTTTAGGCCGAATTAAGATTTAAATAAAATTTTGAAAATCCTGTATCTAACTCACTCTACGCTCACGTAAATGTTCATACAGACTTTTATGTAGCTGCAATACTCAGGAATCAGTCGTAGAGATTGCCATGATGACTCGGTCGGCCTTCAAATTTTCCTCGCATCAGCACTGATGGTGTCTTCAATGCCTTATGAAGTCAAATCTGGAAGGCGATTAGTCGAATTCTGAAATAGAAATAAAAAAGTTATTTATTTTGTTTTAAGGCAGTGGTTTCCAAACTTTATGTTATTGCGCCTCCCCCCCCCCCCCCCCCCCCATTTTATAAAATAATACACATACAAAAATTTTTATTGCAAAAAAAAATGTAGCTAGTTTTATTTCGTTTTATTAGGCACTTCATGCCGACGTTTCGGTCAGATATATACCATCCTCAGGGCTGAAGTATGTCAACAAAACTCCTCAAAAGATCGAATGGTACAATAAAGTAAGGTTTGAGGGTTTTGTTGACATACTTCATGAACAAATCAAAACATAAATTATAAATCTACTTACCAAAATGAAGAACTTGTAGACCGTAGCATCCCTGAAGCCCAGGCGAGGTGTGCATTGCTCTGGCTCAAAGGCAGAGGGTGTGCAAGCAGAAACCTGCCTCTTCCTGCCAAATAAGAGAGAAAGGAACAAAGAGTATTAGAAAACTTTTCGTATATGGGTGATTCTACGCTATTTGGATTTTTCGTGTCCAGAAACCAAATATACTCTGTTCACTTTAATATTCATGATTTCCTTAGTTGACATTATTTTCGTATCTGTAATGATAAAGGCCAGAAGATATTTTAATTTTTTTGAGTTTTATTAGCACCAGAAGAAATATGTTACCTGAAGAATGAAACTATTGGCAGAATTGTGAAAATTAAGCTAGGAAAGTGACAGACAATTAACTATTTATAATAAAAGCTGAATTAATATTAAAAAAACATACATATTATAGCTATAAGATATTAAGGAAACAAAATTTCGTCCCTACCCGTGAGCGGGTATTTTCCCTGACAGAGTTTTATTTTATTCCATTTTTTTGGCATCGAAGGCCATTTAGACCTCGTATCTATTTATTTCAATTGGATGGATAGCTAAATCCAATTGAAATAAATTTTGTCGCATTAGACGGGATGCGAACCCTTGAATGTGCCTGAATAATGACAGCCAAACTAATGACAAAACCACACATTACGTTAAAAAAAAACAATACGCGTCCTTCTTGCCAAAGTTTCGACGTAATTCATGACATTTACATACAATAAACATTGCATTGTACATATGTAGAGTTACGTAACGATAAAATATAAAGAGATTTACTTACCAGAATAAATATTGCATCGACTGGCCCAAACACACTTTATGACAATTCAACAATAACTAAAGCTATATTATTTGAATTATGCTCAACGCCGTTAGCTTGCTTCTTACTTCAGACTGTACTACGCCTGTTATTCATGGCCATTGTTATCCTTTGGCAGTTTTTATGATAAATTTTTATCTTTTAATTTTTCCAGAATAGATGACATCATTTTTAGGTCACGTGAAAACAAGTATTTTTTTATAATAACAAAATCTTTTAAAATGTATTTTCATTAATTATGTTTTGGGGTTTACTTATGTTTATAATTATGGTAAAAAATATTATGTCAAGTTAATAAATAAATGAATGTCGAACAAAACTAGTAAAAAAACTAGAAATGGGACACCCAGAATACTGACATTTATGACTATTTTCAACTATTAATTCCTAAAATGAAACAGTTATCGTGAATTGACTAAATGGCCCCAATAAAACACGACATTCTTTATTATTTAAGAATACAGTATCAATGATATAATTATTTTAACATATATTTTTTCCACTGACCAATAAAATTCAAATAGCGTAGAATCACCCATATACAGAACAGGTATAATATATTCTACATTTAAAAGACAACTAAGAATATTTATTTTTTGAATATTTCCTATCTTGGAGACGGAAATAATAGCACACAAAACAATTTAAAAAAAAATAGGAGAAAATATTTTTTTTTTAATAAACTAGGCATTTTTATCAATAACATCAGATGAAAAATGGGAACGCTGTACATTTACTCATCACTTTGTAAATATCTATCTGTATATTCTCATGAAATTTGGTCAGTCAGAGGAAAAAATAAAGAAAATTCAATTAAATAATTCTTTTTCATTTGAGAGATTTAATTATTATAATTAATTGGCTTTAATTGTTCATAA
>JAKCPI010001613.1:0-39559 GCA_023213315.1 Euborellia annulipes | reverse complement strand
TCAAATAGTAGGATCAACCAGGAGGTGGGCTGCGCAGCTAGTAAGTATATATATTTATAAAAAATAACATTTTGCATTATTTTACTTAAATAAAATGTACATTTTTGAAATAAAAAAAATCAACAAGGATCATTAAGGGAGGAAAAGGTGAGAGAATGGAAGAGTACCTGATAATGAAAGGATCGCCAACATGGCGCCCGAAGCCAGAGAAGAAAGGAGAGGCAGGGCGTTGGCGGTTGATCAAAATGAAGCCATCGGATGAAAGGTATGTCGTTTGCAGGATCATAGGTAAGCACTGGACAAAGGAAAACTTTTTTGATAAGCACTTAATAAAAGAAAACTTGATTGCAAATAGGCCTAGCGTCATTTGGAAGCGCCTTAACCTATAATTTGATATATTATAATCGAGGTCCACTCGGCAATTGAATAGATCAACCGCAATCAAACAGCAAGAAGATGCCAAGGCCTTAATTTAAAAGACTCTCTTGATTGGCTGAGCTCTCACAAGTTTCGACCAATCATAGAGGATGTGAGAATATGGTATTGCAATGCAAACGAAGAAAGTCGAAATAACAAGAACATTCTAGACGCCTGGTTAAAGTATGCGATGGATATGCATGTTTTGAGGTCCCCTGAATCCAAAAAAGTGGATTTCGCTATATGGTCTGTCTGTCTGTGGGTCTGTGAACAAAATATCTCAAAAAAAGAAGAGCTAAGAGATTGAAATTTTATATTTAAGTTAGACACCCCCCCCCCCCGTCACACCAGATTTTGTTATGTTTAAATGAAGACCCCACAATCGTTGTGATTAAGTGATGCCAAGTGTGGTGACACCTCGGTTGGATGACCAAAGAAAATGAGAATGTTGGACGTCCCCCCGGAGGCATCAGTATATGATTATTAAATAAAAATATATAATATATTCAAATCCCTAATGACCTCAGTAGCCGCAAAGGGTAAAATAAAAAAAAAAAATCTCTCGTAGGCCTATTATTTAGACGAATCAAAATTATTCACTGCTCAGCAAAAAGTTTTCACTTCAATCATTTTATATATTTTTTTACCGCTTTTTTTGAGGGTTTGTCACACAAACAAAATTATCATATTGTTAGCCCTAAAGATTAGCATGATATAAATTCATAACAACGGCAACAAAATGTAAAGAAAATTTTATTTGATCACCTGGCTTCTATCTAACTTGTGCCTCCAACAAATCCATGAATAAGGTACATATAAATATTAAACTAATGTTCCATGTAAACAAGCGCTTTTTTTAAACGATGCTTAAAAAAATATTTCGTTGTTTATAAAATAACTAGATGAAGAACTACTTTTTAAGATTAAAATCAGCAACGTGGCGGATAAATACTATATTTCTGTTTATATGCAGTAAAATCAAATATTGTAATGATTTATTATTATATATAAAAAAATATCCTCAGGGTGTTTTCGAATATCATATCTTCAAGTGCGAATTTATCTTCCTCCTCGGATGTAGACATGGCCTTTTTAAGGGACGGCATTCGCAAGGCCATTCATAACCGCAGTTGGCAGTTTGATATTAGTTGCATTGGACCCACCACCTGCCTCCTACTGGGTAACCAGATACACCCAGAGATAGGAAACAGATTAGCATTGCGAAATGACACAAATAAAAAGGGCTATCGTCTTATCTACCCCAGAGTTATTATTATATTTCATTTTTCCGACGTTGAACTATTATTATAATAAATAATTCTATAAAGTTTTATAATTATTAGATTTCAACAAGAGCCAACGGTTACCAATTTAAGATTAATTTTATAATCAGGCCTATTATTTTGATCATATATTAATTTTCTGAAATAAATAATTGAAATAGCAGTATTTGAGTTTTAAAAACAAAATTCGAAATTTTTCGATTTTTTTTTTTTTTTTTTATTTAAGGTCTTTTTCGGCATTGGTGACCAATCCAATAAAAATAAATTTTTTTGTTGCATGAGAAGAGATGTGAATCTTTGACCCCAGCACAAGTGAAAACACCATTTAGACATTGCCAAAGGGCCTTTTCAGATGTTATTAATAATCAAAAAATCTCTATAGTGATTGCAAAGATTCTAAGCAGTTAAATACAAATAGTTCTTTCTTCGCCTTAATCCCGCGGTGCGGGGTCGGCGGTCCATGGGTTTTTGCAACCGGGAAGGAATAGAAAAGGCCGGCCCGTCGCACAGTCTGACACATGTTGAAAATATACAAGGGAAGAGACTGGCATGCAAAGATCAGAAGTATTGCCAGTCCCAGAGCTAGGGCGGCTAGTGGTCGCCATCCTCGTACCAACAAGATGTGGGCCCCTCAACTTTCAAACACAAATAGTTGATATTTTTATTTTATTGAAGTCTCAAAGCCATTTATTTGGTTGATTTTCAAAGCCATTTATTTGGTTGATTTTCAGTGATATAACTCTCTTAACAAATTGGCTATTAGAGATTAGATATTTAATTAATAAAAGATAAACTAAAGAAACATTATTCTTAAAATCAAAATTTATTCCTGTCGAAAAAGACCATAAATAAATTAAAAATGAAATTTAAATTTTTCTGACTTTGATGAATTAATTAATCATGACACATTATTATACAGTGTATTTAATTCATTTTTTTTCTATACATTTGCGATTAAATAATAGTGTGTGGGTGTATTCTCTCCATTAGAGATAAATGGTTCCGGGTCAGCAAGTTCACCTAACAGAGAAGAGACTATTCGCGAATAGTTTATCTCTTGGGGAATGAAGATTTCCTTTAAAGTTTGATGTTCCTCTCGTAATCTCTTTTATTGACATTTCAATGACACGCTACCACCACTACATATGAGCACCTAATAAGATTTTATAGTTTCGAGAACAATCAGCGCTAACCGCCTGTAAGAACGTGGCTTTACTTTCAATAATCCTTTACAAATGTCCTAGCAATTTTCAAGATTAAATCCACTTTAATCATTGGGTGAATGTGGACGACCTGACCTTTTTGAAAGTACATCTCTATCTATCAAATAAGACTTTATTACAGTAGAACCTCGCATAACGAGCAAAACAAATTGTAAAAGAATGAATTGCTTAACGAGCTACGTTTCGCATAACGAGTGGAGAGGTCCCGGATTGTGCGCATGTTACATCAGTCTGTGTCTTGGGGTGGACAGCTCTATGGGGAGAATGTCATTGTTTCGCATGACGGGTGTTTCGCTTTACGAGTATGATTCTGGAACGAATTATGTTCGTTAAGCGGGTTCCATTTTATTTATTTTTCAATATAGTTAGCAACCCAAATAGTCATGCTTGGTTCCCTCTAAATGAGCTCTAAACAAATCTAAAATCCAAAAATTAAGGTTATTTGGGCTGCCTACGTTCTAAAAGAAAAAATCTGGTGTGTCTGGTTGCAGAGCCTCCAACTTTCTCACAGCTTCGGTTGTTTTCTGTGCTTGTCACTCCAGATTTTTTGTGTTTTAAAACATAAATATATCAATTGATATATTTAGGCAGTAGTCTACTTTAGAATTTTATTACTATGGCAAGTATTTCTCTATTACAAAAGTAAAGTGTGCTTCCAACAATTTTCAGGACAAAATGAGAATAATCATCTTAACGATGATCTATTTATGAATTATAATCAAAATAGGGCAAATTAGGAGAAAATAGGACAAAACTGAAAGACAACATCACTAGTAGTCTATGACTGATTTTATTCAAAAAATTCATGTCGCATGCCAAGGAGTATCTAACTTATAATTAATATAAAATTTCATAAATATAAAAATTCTTACTTTTTTTTTATATTAGATGTTACCTTTAAAATATAATGATACAGTCTAATGTTACTTTTCACCCTTGTAACTCTTTTGGTTCATGAGATATTTTGTTCACAGACACACACAGAGACAGGCTATTAAATTAAACCATATTACACATTTCATTTGGGGGGCGAGGTAGAACGGATCGGATCTCTTAAGTTTAATTTAATGTTATTTTTTTACGTATTTATGCCCCGGGAAGCCAAATCTCAAATTTTATTAAAAGCAAATGAAAAATTAATCTTTAAGGGCAGATGCTTTCTAAAATATTTATTATGTTTTTTTACCCCGTGTAAGCTTAATATGATAAATCTGTTCAATCAACGCTTATTATGTTTTCCACTCCCTAAAAAGGGGAATTGTTTACCCCAAATTTCCATTTTCCATAATCACCCTTCTGCTCAAAAAATCACACTAAAAAAATTTCCATTCGTTCATAGGTCCCGGTCATACTCACTTCCATACTAAAATTAGATCCACCTCGGATTTAAAGGAGTTTCTTATCTCTAAACATAATTAGCTAATTAATAAATTAACAAATATTAATCATATTTATTAAAAATTAACAAATTTTTTTAAACCCTTTTTAGCTACAGTGGCCATTTAGGAGTTATTAATTTATTTAAAAATAATTTAAATACAATAATACGGATGGCTACGGGGAGACGTTCTACATGCTGATTGCTCGCGGTCTCCAATCTCGAGTTTTCGCCGTGCTTGGCATCGCCTAAACGCATCGATTGATCTTCTCGGTTGCCAGGCCCCCGGGTAGATTCATATTCTTAATTGAAATTCTCAATGGAAGTTGTTTACATTTTCAAACTTGAGTAAATTCATCTTGAAGACTTCTTTATTCTTTTTATATACAATATCATTATTATATTATATAATATTAATAATAATATATAAATAGAAAACAAAATCGTAAATTCTTAAAAATGTGATGCAAAAATAAAATTCGAGGTTTTAAAAAAAAGTTTTTTTTTTTTTTTTTTTTAAACACTTTTTCATTCACACTCGCACACACAGTCAGTCTTTTCGGCAACTTAGGCCATCTAAGACTTATAAGATAACCGTTATTAGTGTGAGGTGGTTAGCTGAGAAGATCTTGTAGTAAGGGATGTAAGAAAGAGCAGTTGCAGCTAGTTTTTTTATTAGTTGATAATATCTATTGGGGATCCAGGCATTTTTATTTAAGCCATTTGGTATCCAAATCGCTTAAATAAAATCATCGGACTGCCTGAGATCCGAACCCGCGACCCTTGGTATAGAAGGTCAGCACGTATCAACTACACCAAACCCGAGGGCTTAAAAAAACTTATTGCAAAAATGCATCCAAATGTCAAATGTTTAACACCATAAGTTCAAATCTTTATTAGTTTTTGGCCAAGACAAAATCAAATTTATCAAATACCAGAATATAATTACATTTTCTACTTTTCTAAATGAGAAACAAATCTTTTATTTACGTTTTTTATAAGCTATTTAATTATTATTAATAAAATTACAGTGGTATAATCAAAGAAGAGCCTTTATTAAGAGCTCTCTCCCACAGTTAAAAAGATTAGAATAAAAATTATACTTAAATTGATATGTGCAAAACTAATTTGGATTCAAATATTTGATATATTTATACAGTATTACAACGCGAAGCCCCCCTAGAAGCTTAAGATGGGCGGTATCTCATAATTTAGAAAAGCCGCAGGCGGGCCCGAGCTAGCTGGTGGAGGGTCCAGGAGGCGAGCGTCGCGCGGCTAGTAATTAAAAATGTTCTTGTTTGCAAAAAAATATAGCTATAAGTTATATATAAGGTTATATATATAGAGAGAGAGAGATTAATGAATAATAGGTTCAAATTCCATGTCAGCTTTATATTGGAAGGATGCCAATCATTTAAATAATGGAAATCCCCTATTGTTTTATTATTGTTTATATTCCCTGAATGTATATTAATATTCGATATTAGAAATAAAAGAAAAGAGTAAAATTATTATTATTATTTTATTTTTTAAACACTCACACTTTTTTCCCATTCACACTCACATTCACACATCCATACACACAGTCTTTTCGGCAACTTAGGCCATTTAAGACTTTAAACGATACCCGTTATTTGTAAAATATATCAATTGGAGGTCCAGGCCATTTGGTATCCAAATGGTTTAAATAAAATCATCGGACTGCCTGGGATCCGAACCCTCGACCCTTGGTAAACAAGGCAGGCGCGCTACCAACTATGCTAAGCCCGAGGGCTAAAATTATTGATTGCGTGATTTTTTTAATAGACTTGCGAAAAATATTTTTTTTTATATATATAAAATTTGAATGAATTGCCACCTCTTTTAGCAATTTGTTTCTTATACAGTAAAAAATCTGGTGTGATGGTCGCACAGAACACAACTTTCTCTTACCCTTCGGCAAGAAAGTAAATCGGCAGAAAACTTTTTCAAAAGGGGGCGGATTCAAGCCATTATTCTCTCTCTCCTCCACAAACTAATAGTTTTTAAAATTTTTACACAATATTTTTCTATTTATATATATTTAGGCCTACATTTTATTTGATTCCTCCATCCCTCATCCGGCTACAGACCTGAAAAGAATTTCATGAATTACTAAGTCAACGGTTTATTAAACACTTTTTGTACTTCTTATATATATGTAAGTAAATGTTTCTCTTAGCATTTTTTATCATTGATTCTTTTACAGTGAATGATATATGATTTCATTGTGTGCGTGGGTGTATACAAATGTACTTCATTGAGTTGAATTCCTTTGCAAATAAAAACCTAGATAAAAGTACTTGCTTTGAATGTTAACATTGCTATAAAAATTCCTTAACAAAAGATAAGATTTATACTATTTTTTTGTAAATAATATAGTATTAAATAAAATAGGCTGAAAATATCTTAAAATTTAAGCCCCTAAGGAGATGGAAGAGATTAAAAATACCAAAAGCCCCTTAAAATTTTTACTTTGTCTTACTCTATAAACTTATATGAAATATATTTAGAGAGAAAATATTGTGATCATGTCAATAATTCGATGACGAGATTTTGATGGATATACATGTTTTGAGGTCCCCCAAGTCCAAAAAAGTGGGTCTCGCAAATTGGCCTGTCTGTGTGTGTGTGTGTGGGTTGGGTGTGTTACGATGTGCACACAACTTTCTCTTACCCTTCGGTAAGAGAAAGTTGTGCACTGTGCTAGTCACATCAGATTTTTTGTGTCGAGATATATTTATTAGAAGGCCTATTGGGAATAATCGGGAGAAATAAAACAACAGAAACCAGCTTACACTATATTTTTACTTTCTCTTACCTATGTATATATGTAATATATATATAGAGAGAAAGTATTGGATTCATGTCAAAAATTCGATGTCGAGATTTTGATGGATCTTCACGTTTTGAGGTCCCCTGAATCCAAAAACTGGTTTTCGCGACATGGTCTGTCTGTCTGTGTGTGTGTGTGTGTGTGTGTGTGTGTGTGTGTGTGGGGGTGTGTGTGTGTGTGTGTGTGTTCAATTTTAAGCATGAAGGAATTGAGCTAGGAGGTTGAAATTTTATATTTAAGTTAAATACCTCCCGGACCGGAAAAATAAGCTTTTAATCAAAATCGGCCAAAGAATACTAGTACTTTACTGATGTACTTTTTCAGTTTTTTTCGATTTTCTCAAAATTGGCTCTAACGATTTTGATTAAAATTCAAAAATCAATTATTTTTTAGATGCTCTTTCAAATGTATATTCGCGTTTTGCCCTCAAAATTGTTTGAAGCACACTTTACTCTTGTGCTTCATAGGAAAGATAGGAGAAATGGTTGCCATGGTTACAAAATATAAATATTTTCCCATGTTTATAATTTTGCATCTTAAATTTCTAATATATTGGCGGAAACTAAATATATGTCGACACGAAAATCTGGTGTACAGCACAGAACACAACTTTCGATTACCGAAGGTAAGAGAAAGTTGTGTTCTGTGTGTCACACCAGATTTTTGTAAATATTTTTATTTCGGCAGACCCTGGTCTCTCAGTACTTTTCAACACGAAATATACTGTAGTTCGTTGGCTGAGTTCATACCGGTAGAAATACTATAGGTTGGTTAATGGAAATGATTCTTGTTTGATCCCATTATTGTTAAATAAATGATAAAATGCCCGCCACAATTTTGTATAGACATTACATGTACGCATATTAAAATAATCAGATTCGCAAGTGCCACTGACCTAGTTTTGTTCAAGGAAAGCAATTAAGCAAGCCAAGAACTTGATGACTATTAAGAGAATCGTTTTATGAGTCGGTTCGTATTACTTTATGGCGTTATAATAAAATGAAAGGGAGAAAGGAATAAGGTACTTTTTTATTTCCCAACCTATATAAATAAATCAACCATAATCAGAGGGTTTTCCAAATGTTTGAAATTCCATTTGATATATTCCTCCTGATATATTTATATATAGCTGTCTGCAGGAAACTGCAAAATAAATTTAATAACCTGGAAAGAAGATTTATTTATCTGCTCTAGAATTGTTAATGATTAAATAAACAATTCTTAAATTCAATTTTAATGTGTCGTTTTATCATTGGTTGCAAAAATTAGTTTTTTTTCTTTTTATTCCTGGAAGGTAGACAACAGAGCAGTTGAACGGGTTGAGAGGGGCGGCACACGCAGGCGCAGTTTATAAATCATTTTAGAATCTTCTTGACTATCTGTGATCTGCCCTAAAAGAGTTTTCCAGCAATTTATTAAAATTCGTGTAGATCATTTGGGTCGCATATCTTCCAGCAAAAGATAAAACTAATTTAAATAGTAAAAAGTACTACCCATGTCAGCAAAAAAACTCTTCAATATTTTGTTATAGACATGGGCGTAACTCGGGGGTCCCGAAAGGCCTTCTCAGAAGGCACGTGCTCCCCCACCCCCAGAGGGCTCCCCACCCCAAGGAAAATTGAGACATTATTGGGCCTTCCAGGCTCCTCGGAAGAAATTTGGTCTCATGCCCCAACCCCCTCCAGCCTAATTCCCTAGTACGCTCATTGTTAGAAACTAATCGTCCACGATCCGAGGAGTCAAACTCAAATAAAATAAAATCTTCCCTAATGAAAAAAAAAATTCAAACAATAGTCACAAATTGAATTCATTGAGCAACGAAAAGTTTTTCAATGCCGTGAGATGAGGAAGTCAGGCAACAGAGTAGAGCAATAGCCACTAAAATCTTTGTAATGCCAAACACGGCAGAACCTTGGGTAGGTGGCCCCGAGGATCAAGGGTGTGGAACGTCCTACTGGTATAAAACAATTTAATAAATATACAATATACCCCCCCCCCCCAGACAGCTCGGAATATTGAAGTAATATTGCCAATCTTGCACAATATTGAAATACTGCAGCAACATTGCAGCACAAGCAACATTGCCGCAGCAAAATTCCTGCAAGCTACAAAGAGGCGGGCTTAGTAATATTGCAGCAATGTTGCTGAAATATTGACAATATTTTGCAAGATTTGCAATATTACTGCAATATTCCAAGCTGTTTGGGCCTAAATAGCCTCACCAGTCGAAATAAATAACTTAAAAAAAAGTTTATCATTGAACTATACATATATTACAATATATAAGTTATATAAACTAAGAAAGACCGAGAGAGATGAGTGGAAGAAAAATTGAAAATGTTATATTGTAATAATAATTTTAAATTTAACCATTAAAATATCGAAATGACAAATTTTTCAATCTCTTGATTATCATTTACAATTTTAACGGTATTAAAATTTATATATAACTGTAACAAAAGATTTTGTGGTAATTGTGTGTCTAGGCGGTAGTGCGAGAGATGAACCGGCTCGGCATGATGGTGGACTTATCGCACGCCTCTGTCAGTACGATGAAAGATACTCTAGCAGTCTCCAAGGCGCCTGTCATTTTCAGTCACTCGTCAGTCTACGCCCTTTGCAACTCGACGAGAAATGTTCCAGACGAAGTGCTTCACGATTTGGTTGGTAACTTTCAACCTCAAGTCATTTATAATTATTATCCCGCCTCCTTCTTTAATCTTAACTTACTAAAGTGTGGTTTGCCTATCTTCATCATACTTATTAATAGTATTTATAAACCACGTTGATTGAAAAACGTGATACTTGAGAAAATTCAACTAATATGTTAAGTGATGATGATATTTTATGGCCCTAATTATATATACATGTATATATATATATATATATATATATATATATATATATATATTTTTTTTTTTTGCCTAAGATGTTTTTAGGCATATGAGGACATTTAGTCGCCTTCCCTATTTATTTCAATAGATTTAATTAAAATACATTTTTGTCAATTTTTGGAATGGAAAACGAATTCTTGAATCCTAGCCCATGACGCCCGCCAGCACAGTGCCTGTACAGAAGGTGTCAGAAGTGCTCGATAGTTGAGCCTTGAGCTTGTTGGTCAAGCAAAATGCTTGGTCGTCGGAAGTGTTGTTTTAAAAGTAACTTTTCAATTTCAGTTCTAAAGAAAAAAAAGATGATTTATTTATTTTAAAAAAGTTGGCTTGTTGACTAAGCTCAAGGCTCCAATCTTGAGCATACAGACACTTGTGGCGCCGACTGTACCCCGAGGCCGCATTTAAAAATTATTTATTATGGAGAAAATATAATAATTTTTTTAAATCGAATTTGTCTCTGGATTCTATAATATAATTTTATATAGCTCCAAATTCACTCATTAAAGTTTGTGAAAGTTTAAACTATCTCGAATTCATGGTTAGGCTACCTGCCTGTATGACGAAGGCTTTAGTTTAAAAACAGACATGGAAATTATAACACAGAGACAGTATCAGCATAAAGATAACAATAAAAGAATAAATAATAAAAAAGGGATAAAAATAATTTTTTGCTTGAAATGTAGCGGTATGGGTTCGAATCCCACCTGGGTCAAGGGATTTTCATTATTTACAATGCTTTCGATGGCTCAAAGGGTCATTAAAAAACTATAATAATAATAAAAGTTAAAAGCTTTAAAAAAGCTCTGTTATTTGAATGGTTTTCTGAGATATCCTCAAACATTTTTTTATTCGAATCCCATATTTGATTTTTTTTTTATTTTCTTTCTACCTTTGATTAAAGCTCGGAAAATATTAGTCTATAGGATATTAAAAGACATGCGTTATAGAGCCTAATATAGAATAGATTTTCCCTAAGCTGTAATTCAGATCTTCGCATATAACTGTTGTTACTGTATATTAGAATTCAAAATGTATAAAATTTATAAACTTGGGAAAGTCGGGGAGGGGGGCCTGGCAACGTAGAAGAGCAACTGTCACCCCAATCGTTGCGTTTAAGCAATGCCAAGCGCGGCGAAAGCTCGGATTGGTGTGGTGTCCCCGATTGCATCAATCCATCATCAATGCATATATCCATCAAAATCATCTATTTTGACAATATTTTCTTTAAATTAATATATCTAAAAAAAATTAAAAAAAATTAAAAAAATTAATAAAAAAAATAAATTTTAAAAAAAAATATAAAAAATAAAAAAAATTCAAAAATAAAATAAATTTTAAAAATAAAATTTTTAAAAAAATTAAGTTATTAAAAAAATATAATTAATTTTAGTTTGGAAAAAAAAAAGAAAATACTAAAAATTTTAAAAAAGGAAAAAAGAAGAAGAGTACAACACAAAAAAAAAAAAGCGGGGAGAAGAGGAGAAAAGAGGGGGGGATAGACCATATATATATATATATATATATATATATATATATATATATATATATATATACAAGAGAAAGTAAAATAAATTACAAATTTCAAAATTTTTGAAAAAACCCTCTTAAATAAAGAAGACTTTGTGTTGGTGAATTTACTTCAAAAATTGATAATGAGCTATTTCAATAGAATTTGAATAAAATCACAACCAGTTATCGTGTTCCACAATCCAATAAGATTTAAACTATTAACCGTAGGCTCTAGTTGAAACATAATATATTTAATAAAGTTAAAAACACTAGGTCATAAGTTTCAATGATTTATTAATTAAATTAAAATTTACAAATTAAACACTAGGTTATTTGTTTCAAACTTAAGTGTTAATTTTTTTAATTAATAAAACCTTTGAAACAAATAACCTAGTGTTTAATTTGTATATTTAATTTTAATTTACAAAATGTTTCAACGAGAACCAACGGTCGAAAGTTTAAATCTGATTTATTAATTGATAATTTTAAAATATTGACTTTTGTGTTTTCTTCAGATTTGATTTCACACATGTCAAAGTTTTGAAAATACTAACATTTAATAATTCATTGAACTTATGACCTAACCCATAAATTAATCCAAAAATTAAGCTCTGGAAGGACAAGAATTATCAAAATTTCGAGGTTGAATTTTCCCGAGTAAAAATGATCGAGGGATCCACACAGTAGATCGAAATAAGTGACCAGAAGAAAAATGTGGGTCCCTAGTTCGGGCGTGTATACAGGGACGTCATTTGAGGGGGGGGACAGCAGATTAGCTGGGGGCGTGTTGATCCCTATAAATATCATTGAAAGAAGTCCTCCCAAAGCGGGCAGCCCAAGTAAAGGCAAGCTAAGTAAAAAATTAATTCATTCAATAGATTGCTCTAAATCTAATACCCGTATTCATAGTAATTGTTTGAGGAACAAGGAATCCTTATATCTATACATTTATATAAGCATAAGGTTTCCTTGTTCCTCAAGCAATTACTATGAATACGGGTATAAGTGTTTCAATAAAAAAGAATATTTAAAAATAATATAAATTACACTACTCAAATTATTATATTATTAATCATAAAGAACAGCTTTTTCATATATATATATATATTTTTTTTTTATATAAAAAAAGTTTGAAAATATAACAGAAAGTAAAAGTTAGATTAAAATCCTGCTAGTGGATCTATTTATACAGAACAATATGAATGCTCTCTATCTAAAAGATGTTCTATTAATTAATATTTGTTAAAGTTGCGTATGGCGTGGCTTCCATTTCACTTCCAATTTTCATTTGTTAGTTGCCCTATCTCCCTTGCCCTTGTGAAACATTGAATAATACATTAAATTTAGTGAATGTTAATTTAGAAAAAGAATATGATATCCATCAATTTCTCTCTTGATTTTAATTAAAGACCTTGATAAAAAATGACATAATACGTCATGGGACTAAAAAATGAGGGTTTTTATTCCAAAATCATAATTAATTAAAATACATTTGTTAGAATTAATGATAAACTCAACAATTTAGGATTTTTATTTCTATTTGAAGTAAAGAGGATACAAGAAAGCAAGGATAAAAACTGTTTTTCGGTTATCACAATGTTAGACAAGATTATTATTTCAATTTAATTGGCTAACAATAAATTGAAATATATAGAGACGGAGTCCATTGCCGAAAAAAAAGACTAGATTAAAAATTCTAGAATTTAGTGCTTTAAAACAAAAATGAATTTTTAAGTTGGTTGTAGATGGCTGTAAGGATGATCAATTTAATTAATTTAATAGTCTCATCGCATCTTTCCAAATCTTTCATACCTTTTTAGTATTTCCTAAAATTATAAATATATAAAAAAATCATCCTTTTTCAATGGCTGGTTTCAGAGATAAAAATGATTAAAAATGATCGAGGGATCCACACGCCCGCAGCAGGTCTGCATAGTGAACCTTGAAGGACACACGTCCACACCAGGGACACACATTTCTCTTCTGGTCTACTGTGTGTGTCCCTTGTGTGGGCGTGTATATCCCTGTCCCTCAAGGATCACATTGCAAACCTGCTGCGGGCGTGTGTATCCCTCGATCATTTTATAATCATTTTTACTCAGGATAGCAGGTATAATATTATTAAAAAAAAAAAACGCTAAATTTTTTTGATTTTATTTTAACTTGAATCATAAAAATATTTTTTTTTTAATAGGAGGGAGAGCAAGATTTCTAAAATTTAAAAAACAGGACAGGGGGGGGTTAACTCACCTCCTTTCAACTCAAAAAAAAATCAAGTACGCCTATGAAAACTATTTTATATTAACTATGTATTATTAGAGATCCATCTTTAATTGATTGACGATATTATTTAATATAAATTTATTTTTGTTTTTTCTAGTTAACGAATTTGTGAACCCTAAATTGAATTTTTGTTAAAAAAATCCCTTTAAAAATGACAAGGAGAAGAAGCTGTTTGTAAAAAGAAGATGTTTGTGCATTGAAGATGATCTTGAATGAAAATTTATTATGAGAGTATCGAAAAAAGATTTATATAATCACTTTTGCAATTTGGCAAACATTTTTACGTCATTAAAATGTTTTTATCTTACAAGATAAACAATAAATAACGAAAAAAAAAAAAAAAATGTTTTACATTTATCCACTTTTGATGAAATCTATTATTGGTAAATTCTTTAACAATTGTTGAGAAAGAAACAATCGGGTTTTACTTTCTCTTACCTCTATATATGTTAATATATATAGAGAGAAAGTATTGGATTCATGTCAAAAATTCGATGTCGAGATTTTGATGGATCTTCACGTTTTGAGGACCCCTGAATCCAAAAAAGTGGTTTTCGCGACATGGTCTGTCTGTGTGTGTGTGTGTTTGTCTGTCTGTGTTCAATTTTAAGCATGAAGGAATTGAGCTATGTGGCTGAATTTTTATATTTAAGTTAGACACCACACGGGAGTGTGAAAATAAGCTTTTAATCAAAATCGGCCAAAAAGTACTAGTACTTTACTCAAGTACTTTTTCACTTTTTTCGATTTTCTCATAATTCGCTCCATTAAAATTCAAAAATCAATTGTTTTTTTAAAAGCTCTTTCAAATTTATATTATCATTTTGCCCTCAAAATTGTTTGAAGCACACTTTACTATTGTACTTCATAGGAAAGATAGGAAAAATGGTTGCCATGGTAACAAAATATAAATATTTTCCCATATTTATAAATTTTACATCTTGAATTCTAATATATTGGCGGAAACTAAATATATGTCGACACAAAAAAATCTGGGGTGACAAGCACAGAACACAACTTTCGATTACCGAAAGATAGAGAAAGTTGTGTGCTGTGCAACCAGTCACACCAGATTTTTTTTAAATTAGGCTATTAGATCTCTCTTGATATAGCAAAATCTAAAAGGCCTTTTTAATAGAAAATGCAATTGAACAGTCAAACGGATGTATCGACTGTATGACGGGAGGGGATACTGAACTATCTCTGATTCCATAGGAGTGATAGGCTGCCGATATCTTCGCCTGTGAGTAGTGGGGAGCAATGATTGTGAAAGGGGAAAGTAAGCGAGACAGTCGAACTCCTCATCTTTATGGATGACTACCTGCGGGCGTTTCCATAATTAAATTATTTTAAGCTAATGAAAAAGAATAAGTATTTATATAAATTTTATAATCTAAGTAAGAAAGTTTTACAACATTATTATAAAAAAAAAAAATTATTTGTCGATAATAATACATTTTCAAAATAATTAGTATGTGCATATAATAATTTATTGAATCGTTTTATAGCTAAAATAAAAAATCTCGGCGCTTGCAAATCACTTTTTTTCTCTCTATTGAAATTATTAATCGAGTATTCCAATTTTTCAATAATTCTTCTTTCATTATCCCTCTTCTACCCTATTAAAAATTTACTGCCTAATTAAAACGAATGATAAACAAATCCATGCATAAAGATGCATTTTCAAATGGCTTTAAATTTTCCTCTTTTAAAGGGAATAAATAATCATTTTATCATTAATTCAACATAAAAATGAGGATTTATTTCGAATTTATATTATATAAAGAATAGAAGTCGGAGATATTTATTAAGAATAAATTAATTACCCCTTCCCAGTGGGCGAGATCCTAAAAGTTGTTGACATGTGTCAATAATGACAGTCTAAAAGCCAAGGGGCGCGGGTTCGAGTCCCAGGCAGTCCGATAAATTTATTTAAATCATTATACTTAATGGAATAAATAAATATACCAGGACCCCCTTATATATAGTTTCTAAATACTATGTATCGTTAAAAGTTTATATGCCATAAGATTACGAAAAGACTTAAAAAAATTAAATTAATTATTATTGATGATGAAAGGGTTTAAAAAATTTGTAAGGGTCCCAAAACTCTCATTAGAATCCGCCAATGCACTGATTCACCACATGATTGACTATTCAATCTCTTTCTAAGCCCCCGGGTCTAAATTGTTTAAATGGTGAGCTTACTAAATACTCAATTACTCAATTAATTTCTTTTCCAAGGGGAAAGAGGTTCTAACCTCAAATCAATGATCTAGTGAGAGATTAAAAACTATTAATACTACAGAAAGCTCATCTATTAATTTAAAGCAAAAGCAGGAGTCTGCAAAAACATTTGATACTTTTTTGCACATACACACATACATTTGGTATCCAAATGGCTTAAATAAAATCATTGAACTGCCTGGGTTCTTCGACCTTTGGTATAGAAGGCCGACACGCAGGCAACTACAACAAGGCCCAATGGCACCTTTGATACTGATAGCATGTAGAGCAAGATATTATTTTAGTTTTGTTTTGATCCATCTTTCAAATGCTCCGGAATTTTGTAATGTAATTTAATGATTTCATAAAAAAATAATTAATAAATCATTTTACTTTCTCTTACCACTATATATGTTAATATTTATAGAGAAAAAGTATTGAATTCATATCAAAAATTCGATGTCGAGGTTTTGATGGATGGTGGTTTTCGCGACATGATATGTCTGTCTGTGTTCAATTTTAAGCATTCAAAAATAAATTATTTTTGAGCTGCTCTTTAAAATGTATATTCTCATTTTGCCAATGATATATTCTGAAAGCAACTTTACTCTTGTACATCATAGGAAGGATAGGAGAAATGGTTACCATGGTAACAAAATATAAATATTTTCCAATACTAATAAAAGTTTAGCCCACGGGGCGTGGTGTAGAGGTTAGCGTGCTAACCTCATATACCAAACGTCGCGGGTTCGGACCCCAGGCAGTCCGATGATTTTATTTAAGCCATCTGGATACCAGATGGCTTAAATAAAAATGCCTGGACCCTAATATATATAAAAATTCATAAATAACGGTTATCGTAAATGTCTTATATGGCCTGAGCTGCCGAAAAGACAGTGTGAATGTGTGTGTGAGTGTGAGTGTGAATGAGAAAAAAAGTGTGAATGTTTTTTTTTTTTAATAAAAGTTTACATTTTCAATTCTAATATATCGGCGGAAACTAAATATATGTCGACATGAAAAATCTGTTGTGACAAGCACAGAACATAACTTTCGATAACCGAAGGTAAGAGAAAGTTGTATCCTGTGCGACCAGTCACACCAGATTTTTTTAAATCGATTTGTTATATCGTGTAAATACATTATTCCAAGGAAATATAAATATGATTTGGATGAATGATTTCAATAAATATCTCAAAGATGTTAAAATCACTGTACTTAAATTATAAATAAATAATTAATAACAAACTAAAAAAATTTAGAGAAATACTCACAAGTTGATATGAAGTCAACTGATGTGAAGACGAGGTTTACTGGGTCGGCTTTCTAAGCCTACTGGCGGATGTAGGAAGTGAGCCCTTGGAATACTGGTCTGTGGACAAGTAAAAACAAGAATTAGAACTTATAGAAAAGTATCTATCTATATATTAGACGGCGATGATGATGATGTAAGCAATGATTATTATCCCAATCTCCAATTCAATAATGTAAGCTTATCAAAAAAAAAAAAAAAAAAAAAAAAAAAACAATAGCAAAAGACGGGGACCATGGGATGTTTGGCCTCACCAATAAAAAACACCCACAGTCTTGTTAAATAAAAAAAAACAACGTTTAACAATTATATAATTTCAATACAAAATTATTTTTTCCTAAATTCATTCATCTATTACATATAAAAATTAATTAAAAAAAATATATTTTGAATGTTGCCTCAACCTTTTTTTTCTGTAGAAAGAAAATATGTCACATCCAAGATGAGATATTTACATTTGTTCACTTAGGAAACAATGTGTTATTATTATAACTAGCCCACAATAGCCCCCAGGCAACTCTACGAGGAGAGGGAGTTGCTGTGACATCCCGTCCTGTGGAAGGGACGTAAAGAAGGTTCCTTCTCAGTGATGCATTCCTCGAAAGGAGTAGGCTACACGCCGGTGCTGAGGGAGTCCCTCCTCAGCTAGGACATCCTCCCTAGCATAGAAGAGGTTGAATAAAAGGAGCCGGTTGGAACCAGAAATAAGGATTATTCACTAGCTAGAGATGAAAGCAGGAGGAGGAGTTAGAGATAATAAATAATGTAACTTCACGGGGTGCCGGTAGATGGCTACAGCAAGAGGCCGGTTGGGTTTGAGGTGGGTGTCTTCGTACACGAAAGCACCTCGGGTAAATAAACGGGGATCCCGATAGGAATTTCAAATAATAATAATATTATAACTATTTATTTTATATTAAAAATGTTTAATATTCAAATAACGTTACCTGTCTAGGCTTTGTTATTAAGAACTAACTTGGTTGAAATATTTTAGTTTAACAAATTTTAATCAAACCATTTCTGCCAATCATTCTTGAATTCTGAATTCCTTAATTTGTATTTAATTTGCAAGATTGAATTTTTTTCCTCTAATAAAAAAGCCCCCCCCCCCCATGGTTTTTGAAGCGAGTTTACTCAACTTTTGATTAAAATCACTCTCTAGTTCTATTACCTAAAAAAAAGGAAGAATTTAATTAAAAATTATCGACATCAAAGGAGGAAGGAGTTGAAAGAAAAAGAAAAAAAAATTCAAAACTTAAAACTGAGTTTTTTTTTTTAACTTTTTTTTTTCAATCTATCATTTCAAAAATTAAAATAATTCTTCATTAAAATTCTTTAATGAAATAAATAAAATGATGTGTATGAGTGTGTGTGCGTGTGGGTGGATGTATAGATGTATTGGAGTGTTTTTCCTTCTCTTTGTTCTGTAGAATAAAAAAATAAATTTAATTTGTTAGCGCCCCCCTGGCTTAGGAGGAGCTTTAAAAAACGAGATTAATCCCGAGCGGCGGAGGCCGTGTTTTTCAATTTAGACGAGAGGAAGCCTGCGCTTTTTTAATTCCTATCTGACGCATTGTTTTCTATTAGCTCAACTTATATATTTCCTACAATTTATTTATCTTTACAAAAAAAAAAAAACAATATTTATTGAGGAATAATAATTAAACTTTGAAAAAAGTGCGATTATGATTAAAGGGTCATTCCGACCTATTAGTGGCTTAACAATATCGTAGTATTAAAGATAAAATAAAATAAATGGCTTCTTGTTCATTAGAACAGATAAAGATTTTGATTCATGATCTAGAGTCGAGCTTCTCAACCTATAGGACGACCCTCTAAAGGATTCTCAGATTAAAATATGAGTAGTAATTCTCCGAAAAGTTCCAGGACTGATTTTTTGTGAATTACAAAAATTCATAATTTGGACATTTTACTCTTATTTTCAGGAATGCTGTTCAAATCCACCGGCAATTTTTCTTTAATTTTATCAGTTGAGAGTCTCTTGAGTTTCAGAAACAGGAAAGGGCCAGATCTGTTGAATACGGGAGCTGGAAATATCAATCATGGTATTTTTTGTATAATAATACGAAGTGGGTTATCAGTTTTGTATCATGACAATGCACCTGTCTGTTCATTGTCACAAAAACACCAGAAATGTCTTCTCTCAGCTCGTGTGCTCTCCTAATCTGGCCCTACGTACTTTTTCTTGTTTACTTAAAAACTCAAAAGTTCTTTGAAAAGGTAGAGATTTGATTCACCTGACAGAATCAAAGGAAAAAACCGGAGGAGCTGAACAGCATTTTAGAAAATGAGTTCCCACGATCCTTCTAGCAGTGAAAATGGCAGTGAAAAAATTATATAGCTTCCTAAAAGGAATAGGGCCTACTTTAAATTGGACAATATCCAAAAAGCTGCACACTTTTTCAATAAATTAGGCTTGCAAACCATCATAAATACTGAAAATTCATTAGTAGCACTTTTAATATACAGTATTTATATTGAGTAGTATAATGCTATATATTTTAAACTTCTCTACTATACTATATTATTGATACATCTAGCCCTTGAAAAAAGTAACATTTCCTTTCTATTTTATTTTTTAGGCTCGCAACGGAGGTCTTGTTATGGTCACCTTTTATAATTATTTCGTCAAATGTGGCCCAAAAGCGACAGTTGCTGATGTTGCAGGTGAGTCTATTACATCAACTCACTTTTTTACAATAAAATTAATATTTACTCAAAACAGGAGAGAAAGATAAAGGTGCAGTCAGGGGTCGAATCAAACTACTCAGCATGCCCATTAAATCGGCAGATCCGTGGTTCGACCCATGGCCGTCCCCCTATCTTTTTTGGCTTTTTTTGGAGTGGGTGCATAAGTTCCGAAGACTAATAATGACCAGTGGTCACATGCAGCCAGGAAGAAAATAAAAACAAAAGGAGAAGCATAAAAGGGGAACTCAACTGCGGGAACTGAGAAGATGCCTGTTGAGATTAGACTTGAAAGTCTGAAGATTGTAGGTTTTGGGGAAGATAGACGCAGGGAGCTTGTTCCAATCACGGGAGGCCATTGGAACAAAGGAAGATTGGAATTGACTAGTTCTGTTAGTCGTGATCTGAACAGCATAGGGATGCTGGGACGATGCCTCCCTTGTGTTCCGTGTATATGTTGCTTTGGGTGGGGTAATTGATTTTAATCCGGCAGAGCATTGACCATGGTAATACCCGTAGAAGAGAGAGAGTGCAGACACTCTTCTTCTATGATCTAGTGACTGTAAGGATGCGGTTTTGGATTATTAATTTTTTTTATTCTAGCAAGAGAAAATTAATGAAATGAATACAAATAAATAAAAAAAAAAAAAAAAAAAAAAATGGATTTAGATAAAATAAGGCAGTTTATATTATTTTTATGCCTGAACTATCAGATACTTTTTTATCACATGTTTTTATTTTGTAAATTATGTTATAGAAAAGCTTGAATTAAGACATTGCTTCTTTTTTTTGGTTAGAAAATTCGATTAAGATAAGAAAGAGTGAGATAAATTGAACCATCGTAAGCATCCCTTTTCTTTACCACTAGATTATCTCTTTTTGCTTATGGGACAAATTCTAGTTTACACGCGAAGCGAGGAGAAGATAAGCCAATACAGCAAGGTATTTTCAAAAATGGCTTCATCAAAAGTGACCAAGCAGTGAAATTTTTCACTCAATAAAATTTCCTAATAATATAAAAGGTATACAAAAAAGTAATTGTTATATATATAGTTATACAAAATAAGCTCTTATTTTGAGGGCAAAAATATGGTGTATAATTGATAAGATCAAACCGGCAAATATTGGGACACAAACAGGGATTGGAACTTGAAGGAAAATGCAAAAGTGGGGTCTAAGTCACATATTAAAAATCTCTTTTATAAGATTATATACAATAGCGGAATATCCGTCTGTCTGTCACGATCTGTTTGACCAACTTCCCGTTGGACTTTTGAAACAAAATTTCGCAGTCTTATAGAGGACGTTATGGAGAGTTCAGGAAAAATACTCGTGTCCGTAAATTCTCAAAAGGAGAGGCGGAAAAAATCTAGAAAATCCAGAATTTCCCCATTGGAAAGCATTGTGTTTTGTCTTGTCATGAAAAATATAGTAAATTAATTAGAACTAAAAGTTAATAATTTCAACTAAAAGTTACCTATCAATAAAATCAGATTGTAAATTCTTCTCTTTAAAATCCATATCTTTACTGGAAAGATAAATATGCATTTTTTAAAATCATTTCGAACTCTTGTTTTTTTTTTTTAATTTGCAGAGCACATCAGCTACATTCGCAACCTGATCGGAGTCGACCATATCGGTGTGGGTGGCGATTTTGACGGCATCAACAAGTGAGTTGAGTTTTGCCCCCCCCCCCCACTGTTTTTTTGTTTGGAATAGAGAGAGAGGGTGGTTGGCCTTTGTTTCTCTCTCCTACGGTGGCTACTTTACAGTTAACACGATTTACATTGCGGCCAACTCTTTAACTTGGACATTTGACATCCTTTTGGGAGTCGGTGCATGAAAGTTTCATAAGTTGGCAATCACATGCGTGACAAGTGTTTTCGCCCTTGTTCAACGACCAAGGGACTTTGGCCAAAGCGAGGTGACGTCATGTGCGTATGCATAATTCATTTAAAGGAGCAACTTTAGTCCCTTTTCCCTCCCATCCGTTTAGCTTTATTTCTATTTAAAGGAATTTCACAATTTTAATTGATTTTAAAGAATTCCAACATACCAAAGAGTTTTTGCAACTAATTTAAAGTAACCCGAGTATCTAAGAGGATTTTCACAAAAATTTTTCATTTGTCTCTTGACAATCGGACTTGGCTCTTGTTTCATGTCATTTATAATGACCAATAAGAAATCAAATGCCCTCGGGCTTGGCGTAGTTGGTAGCGCGCCTACCTCGCATACCAAGGGTCGAGGGTTCGGATCCCAGGCAGTCCGATGATTTCATTTAACCCATTTGGAATCCAAATGGCTTAAATAAGAATCCCTGGGCCTGTGTGTTTGCGTGTGTGAATGTGAGTATGAATGGGAAAAAAGTGTGTGTTAAAAAAAAAAATAGATAAAATTTATTTAAAATGATTGACCATCAATTGGACCCTGTTACGCATTATTAGTGTGTCAAACGCCAGCTACCGAAATTTGAGAAAATTAACATTAAAGTTTTTTGTTTTGATTAGGTTATATAAAATTTTTTTTGTCAATTGTGCAAGTAACATTAAATATAAATTTTTTTAGGACATATTTCATAAAAATACTATCTCAGCCAAAAACATCGGAGATGCAAAAAGGGGCGCCTCGCATTATTTTTGCCTAGCGTCGAGGTGAAATCAAAAAAATGCGCCTCGCTTTTCTGATTTATATAAAAGCGAGGAAATATTTTCACTTAAATAAAACCCCTACAGAATTTTATTTGTTTCATATATCCTCGCTTTTATATAAATCAGAAAAGCGAGGCGCATTTTTTTGATTTCACCTCGACGCTAGGCAAAAATAATGCGAGGCGCCCCTTTTTGCATCTCCGATGTTTTTGGCTGAGATTTCACTTCTTTTTGTGAAATATTACATTTAAATTTTATTTAATAATTTTTGTTTATTAAATATTAAGTTATCCCATGAACAGATCTTTTAATATGCATTCCAAACAGTAAAAAATAAATACATCGTTTGGTATTAATTCAAAATGATAAACATAGGATTTCACCAAATTTTATAAAATTTTAGGATTTTTATTTTTGTTATGTTGGTAAGATGTAAATACATCGTTTGGTATCCATTCGAAACGATAAACATAGGATTTCACCAAATTTTATAAAATTTTAGGATTTTTATTTTTGTTATATTGGTAGAATGTAAATACATCGTTTGGTATCCATTCGAAACGATAAACATAGGATTTCACCAAATTTTATAAAATTTTAGGTTTTTTATTTTTGTTATGTTGGTAAGATGTAAATACATCGTTTGGTATCCATTCGAAACGATCAACATAGGATTTCACCAAATTTTATAAAATTTTAGGTTTTTTATTTTTGATATGTTGGTAGAATGTAAATACATCGTTTGGTATCCATTCAAAACGATAAACATAGGATTTCACCAAATTTTATAAAATTTTAGGTTTTTTATTTTTGTTATGTTGGTAGGATGAAAATACATTGTTTGGTATCCATTCAAAACGATAAACATAGGATTTCACCAAATTTTATAAAATTTTAGGATTTTTATTTTTGTTATGTTGGTAGGACGTAAATACATCGTTTGGTATCCATTCAAAACTCTAAACATAGGATTTCCCTAAATTTTATAAAATTTTAGGTTTTTTATTTTTGTTATGTTGGTAGCACTTCTTATCACGTTAATCTATTGTATTTCTATCTGAAGGGATCCATCCTAAAATTTTTTATTCCATTAGGGATGAAAATTACTAATATTAATAGATATGTTCCTAGATGACGTCATCAGGGAGCAAAATAGTTAGAATTGTCTTTTCGCCACGTTAAAGATAGGACAAATTTGAAATTTTGAATACCTCTCAAAAAGTCACTTTTGATCCAAAATGAAATTTTATATCAAAGGTATCGGGTTTTTGATAGTATCTATTTGTATTTTAAATTTCATCCGAATCGGTCCAGCAGGGAAACCTGTAGCTTTGTCTAAAAATTTGAAAATTGAAGAAAAGAATGAAAAAGAAAAAAAAGAAAAAAAAAAAAAGGAAAAATAAGAGACTAACTTTTGACCTTCCGAAATCGGCAAAATCTCAACTTTGAGCCTCTGCCATTCTGTTTGGCACTGGAATTTTTTTTTGAATTCGTGCTCAAAATAATCCTTATTTATTCTAGTTTAATATAAAAAAAATTTGGCTCCGATATCTTAAAAACTTTTTGAGATATTAGCCCAGAAAGAGAAAAGTTTCTCAAAAAATTTTTTCACGTCCCTATCCCTATCTATTAAGGATTTAAAATCATTCTTGATAATATAGTCTAGGGACGACTCGTCCATCTAAATGCAATGGGCCATTGGCATCTATTGGAATATCAACTAAATGGTAGTATTAAGAGTTTCTTTGCTTTCTTTTGCTTTTTACTTGCTCGGCGACGAGTCGCTCCTGCGACTCTTGATTAATTATAGCATTTGGAACAATATTCCGTGCTTAACTCAATTTTAAATTTTTTGGCGCTTGACATACTAATGCGTAACAGGGTCCAATTAATGTTCTATTTTAATAGTTAGGTCTTCGTACATAATTACTCGTATATTACTGTATTATTATTTTAATAAAAAAAGTTTTCTTTTTGAAATTTCCATTTTAATATTCACTCCTTTGTAAAACTTGCCAGTTTAATTGTTAGTATATTTCATGAAAGATGTTTGAATATTTCTCTCCCTTCTTCCCCCTTCTTTCTCTTTTGAGAAGGTTATGTATTACCGAGAAAAGTTAGTCGGTAACGATTTATTCCTGAGCTTGAGCTTGACGTTGTTATAATTTAATGTAATCAATGAGTAAGAATTTCTTATGAACATTGATGATGAAATGAATCCGTAAATAGCAAATTAAACCCCTTATAAGTTTTAACTTTAAAATGGAAAAATATAAAATTCAATCTTAAAAAGTTTTTAATTTTCATTTTATAAAAGAGTGAGAAAATTTTATAAGTAATTATTTCTTTGATGACGACCCCTAAGGTATTTTATTTCCTCTGTTTTCTCTAACACTATCATTAGGTCAAGCGACATGTCTGCTTACTGAAGATGTTAACCCTGAACGATTTGTGAATACAATAGTGTTTATAAAAAATTGTCCTGGCTAAGACTCGCTCAATTTTATTAAGCCAAATAATAGAGCTCTCTAAATACAATAGTGGTAGGCCTACAACTCACAAAAGCAAAATTTTGGGAATTTTGACTATTTGAAAAAAAAAAAAAAAAATTCACGAGGTCTGTATGAGAATTAAGAAGTCTGTGGTTATGCCTTATTTTCTTGGATTTAAATTAGTTTATATAGTAGATTGGTTTTCACTGGTCCTGCACTGAAAATGGACAGGCGTTAGGCCGGCAGAATTGCAAAAATATACAGTATAAGGCGTTCCTAAAATTTTTTTTGCTACTTTATTCCTCCCGAAACACATTCTTTGCATCTAGCATCAATTCATACTCATCATAAGAACTTTTTAGTTTTTCCACTATTGTATTCAAGAAGCGATATCTATTCTTGTGGATAATTCTTTAAAAATGTCTAACAAAAACTTTCATTTATTGGGGGAAAAGCCTTCCTTAGATTCATTATCTTAATCCATCATATAGGCTTACTAATCTAAGCCATAAACTCTACAATTGAAATCAATATATGATATATTGAGGAACTATTTTAAATAAAATGCTAATATTGCTCTCTCAAGATAAAAAAATTTATTTTTTATGATTATGATATTTTAAGAAAAATTACTAGAAGAGAAACTCTTTTATCATCTGATTTGATAAGGTACTTCTAGAAGTGTTGTATCTTTGGAAAAGAACACATCTCTTTCCTTCTCTATGGAAATATGATTGATAGAGTTTCTCGGTCCTAACCAATACTCGTTCCCCGGGGAGGTCTCTTGTCCTCTGAGGGCGTTAAAGGGGACAGGTTGCTCTGAAAAGGAACCAGCCCACGTTCCAATTGATTTTCACATTTAAATTTATATTTTTACAAAATGAGATTTATTTATATCGATATCGGGGATTATAGACCTGCTGGGTGTAGGGTCGGCGGACCTCATTTTTTCCCTCCAACCCTAACATGCGTTTTTGCGACCGGGGCAGACATACAAAGAACTGAAGGACTCCCTGTCCCAGCTCGGGCAGCTCGTGGTCGCCATCCACGTACCCACAAGACCAGCGGCGTAACTAGCCTTTGAGGGCGGAGGGGGCGAAGCTCAACTAGGGCGCCGTTTTTTAACTTGTAATATAATTTTAAAGAAATCTATCAATTTTTTGGACAATCTATCGAAAGAATATGATAAAATCACCGTTCCTGAACTATATCTTAGATGCCCTAGGGCGCCTATGTCGGTATCGAGGGGCGCCAAAGACTTGAAACGCCTAGTTACGCTACTGCACAAGACGTGGGCCCCTAAGAAATTTTAAATCGCTAAAGTATATAAATGAAAAAAAAAGAAAAAAATTATGAATATGGAAATTAATTTTCAAACAAAATAAAAATATATCAAAAGGAAAAAAATAAATATAGAGAGCTAGCTGTCTGGTGTCTGAAGTGAAAAATATATAAAATTACAATATATGGATATTAAATCCTTTGAAAATAAAATAAACAAAAATACAATTAACAAAAACAAAATCAAACCAACTAAAAAAGTTAAATATACCTATTCAAAAATCTTCACAAAGAGGGATAGAAAAAGAGTAAATTATTTTGTGGAAAAAAATAATCTTTTTTTTTTAAATAAATGACCATAAAGGTGTCTTTGAGGATCAAATTTGACAGACAGGTTAATTCACAAAGGGCCAAAGGCCCTGAGGGAGAATTGATGTTTAGCATACATACTATGTATAAACTATTTCCAAAATAAAGCTTTATCATATACGTATATAAAAGAAAATAAAACACCTTTTTGTTATTTTATTAAAATTTCTTTTAATACATAGAAAATTTTGATTCTCCATATTATGTCTTTGGAACTTTTTTATATGTAATCTCTACATACGAGGTTTATATACACGCCAGGTGTGTTCAAGCGTGAAAAAGCCTGAGCTCAGTCAGTGCTTCAGTTAATTTATTCATTTAGATGTCTATTAAAAAACACATGACTGTTTAATAAATAGCAGCCACCCATAAAAAACGGCAGCGGATTTAATGCGTCATAATAAATGATATTCATAAAAAAAAAAATTGAGAGAAAACGTTGAGAGTTTCAAACCAACAAAATCAATGTTTTGTTTTTCTAAACATCTTCATATTAATATTTCTCTCTAAAATATAAATATTTTTATTTTACTACAAATAAAGGAAATGCCAATATTTATTTATTTTTTCGATTGATGATATCAAAATACACTATTAGCTGGGTCAAAGATAAAAACTTTTAAAATTAAACACTATACAACTTTCTCTTACCTTCGGTAATCAAAAGTTGTTTTCTGTGCTTGTCACACCAGACTTTTTGTTAAAAGCTTATTTTCATGCCTCAGTAGGGTACCAAACTTCAACCTCGTAGCTCAATTGTATAATATTAATGTGGGGTCGCTGTTTAAGCAAACCGCCAAGGAAGAGAGGTCGCTGTTTATACAAATCACCAACTAGCCAAGAGTAGCGCGACTGGTGGCAAAAAAGGGAATTAAGACTGACAGCTGATGTGAGAAGAAGCGAGAAAAAAGAAGTAAAGACGATATATAAGACGAAAAGAAGAAAGAAGAAGTATTTTTTCATTAATTATTGTGTTATTACTATTTTATTTTCTTTTTTTAATAAATCATATCTTTTTTTCAAAGTTGATCATTTTAATTTCCCACATTTTGGGGGCTCGTCCGGGATCAAATTTTTATTTCGTCGTGGGATTTAAAGTGTTCGACATTGCAAGTTCAAGAGACAAAAATAAGTGTTTTTTTTATTTTACTCTTCAAAAATTATATATCACGTGAGTTCATCTTTAAAGACATTATAAACTTATGTTTTAATCAATCATGACTTCGTTGAATGATATTACCTGGTTAAAATCTAATCTGAGTTTTGCGACATTTAAAACAATAAAATTACTTTATAAATTGATATTCGGGAAAGATGGTAATAATAAATCAAGGTCAGAAGTGAGAGAATTCACTGGTTTTGAATTTAAAGAAGATTCGGAAGAATACAGAAATAAATTAAAGTTTATTAATGATAATTTTTTAGTGAAAGATTTAATCGAAATTGCACAAGTTTTACGCAGAAAATATAACTGTCCAAAAAATGATCTGATTAAACATATTTTAAAAGCTCTGATGAACACGGAAGATGTAGCCTGGGAAGAGAATGAAGATGAAGATGAAGAGGATGAGGAAGAAGAAGAAGAAGAGGATGAAGAAGAAGAGGAAGATAAAAATGACAAAGAAAAAAATGAAGGAAATGATAGAAATGGGACTCGTGAAAAAGTTAATTTACCGCATGTTTCAGTTATGCCTACATCGTCAATGTTTTCGATGAATTTTAAAGATATCGAAGGATCAATTCGACCATTTGATGGTACAAGTACGTATTCTATTAAGAAATGGGTTTCAGAGTTAGAAGACCTCTCTAAACTTTTCAATTGGTCCGAATTGCACATGTTTGTGTTTGGGAAGAAATCGTTGACGGGATTGGCAAGACTTTTCATTCAAAGTGAAGAAAATATAAATTCTTGGAAATCACTCAAGAAAGCTTTACTAAAAGAATATTCTTCTAAGCTGACCAGTGCTGAGCTGCATGAGCTCCTCCTAAAGACGAAGATGGAAAAGACTGAACAGGTCGAAGAATATTTTCTGAAGATGAAAGAAATTGCTAGCCGAGGATCAATCGATACAAAGTCCTTAATCAAATATGTCACAGATGGGATCCCCGATACGACAAATAATAAAATGATTTTGTATGGAACGGCAAATATCACAGATTTCAGAAAGAGATTAAAAATCTATAGCGATATTAGATCCAAATTGGAGGAAGAAAAAAGGATTCATGAAAAGATGAATACGGCAAGTATTAAAGAGAAGGTGTCAAATGACGAATCGAAACCTATGAGGTGCTATAATTGTGGCTCCCAGGGACACAAATCTCCTGATTGTCCTTCCAAAGAACTTGGAATTAAGTGCTTCAAATGCAATCAATTCGGTCACCGTAGTTTTGAATGCAAAGAAGGTAAAGAACTCCAAAAGCTCCCAGATCGTTCTCCTGCTGAGATTTACATGAATAAAGTGGAAATTATTAAAGATAAAATGCATAAATTCGTTCAACTCAATAAGAAAAAAATAAAAGTCATAATAGATACCGGAAGTAAGGTGAATCTAATCAAGGAAAGCATATATGAGTCGATAGGATCTCCAAAGCTTTATTCTGCAGATCTATCTCTTACGAGTTTTGGTGGTACTGAAATCAAGACGTCCGGTTTCTTTCAAGGCGAAGTAACAGTAGAAGACAGTATTTTCATCACTAGAATATATGTCGTACCAAACGGGATCATGAATACGAATCTAGACGGGGTTGTTGGTGAAGAACTTCTCAATCAGGCTGATTTAATAATAAATAGGGACGGAATAAAGGTGATTAAGAGGAAAAGTGAAGAATCTTTGAATAATATAGAAGATGAAGAACTAGATACTGGTGTGGAAGCGACCAAGATTTTTAAACAGAAACCAATAAACATGATTTCAAGTTATAAGGCGAAGAAGACTAAAACTACAAATCTGGAAATGAAAATAATTTTTAAGTACGAAAGACCCATATCAAATAACCCAAGACGATTTCCATTGCATGAGCGGGATATTGTGGACAGTGATATAAAGGAATGGCTTAAAGATGAGATCATTGAGCCATGTTTATCGGAGATCATTCCTACCAAGGGGTACCAACAAGTGAGTATGCTTCAGCAGGATTTGGTTTCGAACTTTCACCGAATGGGACGTCTCCAATTGAACTAATGCTTGGTACGAAGATGAGGGATCGTACAAGCCATAATATCAAGAATCTTGTAGAGGAAGAGATGATAGCCAACTTTGGAATGGATGAATTAAAGAAAAGTGCGAAAGACCAAATTATGAAGGGTCAGGAAGAGAACAGAAGAAGTTATGATCTAAGGGAAATGAAATTGAACGAATACAAAGCTGGTGATCTAGTAGCTATCAAAAGGGTTAAATTCGACCCTCGACTCAAGTTAAAACCGCGATTTCTCGGACCGTATCGAATCACCAAAGTGAAATCGAATGATACATGTGATGTTATCAAGGAGGGCTTCCAGGAAGGACCTTTGAGGACCTCCACATTCGCTGAGTATATGAAGAGATGGTTCGATGAAGATTATGAATCACTATCGTCCGAGGCGGACGAAGACCAGGACGGCCGAAGTGTGGGGTCGCTGTTTAAGCAAACCGCCAAGGAAGAGAGGTCGCTGTTTATACAAATCACCAACTAGCCAAGAGTAGCGCGACTGGTGGCAAAAAAGGGAATTAAGACTGACAGCTGATGTGAGAAGAAGCGAGAAAAAAGAAGTAAAGACGATATATAAGACGAAAAGAAGAAAGAAGAAGTATTTTTTCATTAATTATTGTGTTATTACTATTTTATTTTCTTTTTTTAATAAATCATATCTTTTTTTCAAAGTTGATCATTTTAATTTCCCATATTAATATAAAATGTTATTTTTCATAATTGACCCTCATCTTAAATGATAATAGGAGGAGAGGACTGCTCCGGTCTTTTAAGTTTAAATTAACGTTTTTTTTTTTTACGCATTTCTTTTGTTACGTCGAATCGACGAAATTGCTTACTTCATGAAATTGGCAAAATTTTGCCGTTTTCATGAATAAGGCAAGCTCTCTGCCAAGTTCACGAATTAGGCATTATTTTTTCTTAGTTTTGCCAATTTCCCGAAAAAGGTATCCAATTGCTTCGAACTAAACCGTTTTGGAACGAAGCCGAGAAAATTCCCTAGTTGTTTTAAATTTTTCTTTTCTAAACCGACCTTAATAGGACCGAACTCGGCAAAGTCGGGACCCCTGCAAGTTGTTTTAAAATATATGGACGAATCTCCAGCCGAGAATTCCCTGAGATAATGTTTTAATTTAATGTGTTATGGCTGTGGAGATTTAATCAGGAAACCGAAGGAACTTTGCAGGAAGGAGATTAAATAAAAAATCTTTTATTTAATTTTTACTTGCCGACGTTTCGGTCGTCTGCAAGGGCGGATACAAGGGGGGGGGTAAAGGGGATAATTCCCCCCCCCCCGCTCCCCCCCGAGATTTGAAAAATACTACTTTTTTTCGCAAAAAAATTTATTTTTAACGTAAAATTTTAAAAATTAATACTTAAAAATTTGATTTGTATTTATATTCTGGCAAACAAGTACAGGATGCGCCTTTAAATTACTGATATTAAGAAAAAATAGTGTTAAAATTAAATATACAAATTAAACACTAGGTTATTTGTTTCAAAGGTTTTATTAATTAAAAATTAACACTTGATACGTATTTCGACAATTTGGATGATGACAAGAAATTGTCGAAATACGTATCAAGTGTTAATTTTTAATTAATAAAACCTTTGAAACAAATAACCTAGTGTCTTACAAAAAATAGTGTGCTGTGCGACGAGTCACACCAGATTACCCCCCCCGGGAAACACCTCTGGATCCGCCCTTGGTCGTCTGTCACGCAGTCATCAGGGCAATTGTCCAAAATACACGAACTAATTTTTTATTTAATCTCTTGACTGCAAAGTTCCTTCGGTTTCCTGATAATGTTTTAAGAGTAATTTGTTCTTCGTTTCAGACAAATTTCTTTTGTTTATTCAGCTTAACCTCTAACCCTGACAGTGCATTCGATTTAATTTTGTTGCAATTTTAAAGAATCTTTACTTGTCTCGATATCCTTTACTAGCACAATTGATAATAACACAAAAATTTTGAATGTTTGAGTATTTGAGCCCTTAAGTTATTTAGGAATCGACAGATCGAAGGGACGAAGGGCAGGATGGTATAGAAATCGATATTTTTTTTCATCTCTCTGTGAATCTATCCATTGATCCATCAATCATTGTGTTGTTAGAGTGTCAATCGATTTTTTTTTTTTTTTTTTTGTTTTGGTCTTTGGTTTCTACTACTCCTAACCAAGACATAGGCCTACATAATTATTATACGGGTAGCTCATTTTTTAAAAACTTTTTTTATTTTGATATTCTTAAGTAAATTTTACACTTTCAATATTTTTGCTGATTTGTTTGTATTTCTTCTTGCCTAAGGAGACGGAGAGCATTCAGTTGACTTCGATTGTATTTCCTTCACCTTGGTATTTTGACTTTCTTTGTGAAAGATGACGAAAAGCTAAGATCAAAGGACTAACCTGGTGGAGTTGTTTGAAAGAGCAAACCTCTTCATTATAAACCCAACTCTTGAAATCTATTATTAGAAACTTGAAAACCCACCAGAGAGATGAGGGTAAATTAAAATATAGATATGATTCTTTTCTTTATATATATATTTAGGTGTAGAGGTTTATATAAAATCACCTCTGATCAGAAAGGAGAATTCAATAAAGAGTGTAGGGGGTAATGGGAAATATCAGAATAAGTTATATTGGGATCTATGGGAGAGGCGTGGTTTCACCTGGTGGCAAAAAATGAACTAGCCATTGTAGGATTGAATGGCTGAGCTGATACGCAAGTACACGTGTTTTATGAGACAAAAAGTTTAATTAAAAATAAAAAATGGGTGTGACGGTACAGGAAATTTGTAGGTTTTCTTCTGCCACACTTACTAATAGAAATTTTATTTGTGGAGACAATATTATTGATCCTGCTGATGTTTTAAAGTGAGTAATAGTAATGACAGTTTCAATGACAGACCAAATTCGTGCTTTCTGTTTACAAACAACAAGTTTACGAGAAGAATTTCATGCAGTGGCGTCATTGGGGGAGGGAGGGGAGGCATTTGCCCCCCCCCCCCCCAAGGGCTCTGATTTTTATAAAATTTTATATTATTCAAAATAAAATGCTCCAAAATACATCTAGGAGTATACAAACTGTACAAATTTCTATATATAATAATTACGGAGTGTCCGTCTGTCTGTCTGTCCGTCTGTCACGCTCTGTTTGACCAACTTCCCGTTGGAATTTTGAAACGAAATTTTGCAGTCTTATAGAGAACGTTATAGAGAGTCCCGGAAAAATACTCGGGTCCCAAAATTCCTATAACTTTTTGAGTTATTAATTCTTAAAGTTACGATTTCTCCCATAGGAAATGTATAGAGAAATATTCAAGTATTCTTTGAAGTTGTGTATTCTATGAAGGTAAACAAATCCTCAAGCAGGCACTGGACTGGAATACGTAGTAATAATAATTTTCTTTTTATAATGGGTCGTTTTGATAACTTACCTACCCCAACATTAAAATAGCCTCCCTATGGGGAAATACATGGTGTGTGTCCTTCAGCTATTTTAATGCTGAAGGACACACACAATGTATTTCCCCATAGGGAGGCTATTTTAATGTTGGGGTAGGTAAGTTATCAAAACGACCCATTAAGAAAAGGCGAGGGTACGCCGCAGGCGGACCCGAGCCAGCGGCTGGGGGGTCCAGGGGGGCGTAGCCCCCGCCTCTAGACTGCCAGCCCGTTTCTCATATTTAAGAAAGGCGAGGGTCCGCCGCAGGCGGGCCCGAGCCAGCGGCTGGGGGGTCCAGGGGGCGTAGCCCCCGCCTCTAGGCTGCCAGCCCGTTTCTCATATTTAAGAAAGGCGAGGGTCCGCCGCAGGCGGGCCCGAGCCAGCGGCTGGGGTCCAGGGGGCGTAGCCCCCCTGTCTAGACGCGAAGCCCGCCGAAGGCGGGCGGCGCGGCTAGTTATAATAATAATAACAAAAAATGTGTTTGGAGTGCACCACATAAATCAGCTCTTAAAAAAATACGATATGAGACGCCTTTGCTCGAGCACAATTGTTTTAGAGAAAAACAAGAAAAAGATAGAGGCAAAAATTAAAAAGAAGGTTTCTAAATCTGATAGATTGATTCTTCTACAATAAAATTATTTATAATTTTCACTATACTGTCTTTTTTTTGGAAAATAATGAAATCGAACTGTTTCATGCTTAGATGCATGACTTTTACACCCATAAACACAAAGTAGATACACATTGCTTTTATTTTTATAAGGAGAAAATTTCATATTTGTGAATATATTAGTGTATGTATGTATTATTTATTAATCTAACAATAATGTTTACTCGTGGGTTATAACTTTTTTTTTTAAATAATACAATTATATCAGATGTTTAAATGTTCTTGTCCCTTATATCACGTTAAACATATGAAGGTTTATCCTACAATCGCTAGTTCGAATTTAAGCCACCAGGTAGAGTATTGAAATGCTAAAGATCCCAATAAAGTGATTTATTTTTTTCAATTTATTATAAAAAAGTAAAAAGGGTTTTCCCAGTGATTCCATAAAATTTTTTAATGAATTAGTACCGTCTACAAAGTTATATAATTAACTAATTATAATCATATTCAGGCAGTGTAAATATAGTGATTTTACTAAAACATAGGCTACTATTTAATAAACTTATTCTTCCAAGATGAAATTTAAAAGGCCACCCAATTTTTTATCGAATTCATGTAATATAAAAAATCTGATGTAACTGTCGCACAGCATACAACTTACTCTTACCTTCGGTATTCGAAAGTTGTGTTCTGTGCTTGTCCCAACAGTTCTATCTTTCCTATGAAAATAAAGTGTGCTTAACAAGATTTCAAGGGCAAAATGAGAATATAATAATACATTTTAAAGAGCAACTAAAAAATAATTGATTTATGAATTTAAAAAAAATCGTTGGGGCGAATTTTGAGAAAATGGAAAAAACTGAAAAACTACAACAGTAAAGTACTAGTACTTTTTGGCCGATTTTGAAAAGCTTATTTTCACGCTCCAGGGGGGTGTCTATATCTTAAATATAAAATTTCAACCTCCTAGCTCAATTCCTTCATGCTTAAAATTGAACACACACACAGACAGACCATGTCGCGAGAACCACTTTTTTTGATTCAGGGGACCTAGAAACGTATATAGCCATCAAAATCTCGACATCGAATTTTTGACATGAAACCAATATCGGTACTTTCTCTCTTTATATTAATATATTAACATATATAGAGGTAAGAGAAAGTAAAAATTAATTTAAGAAGAAAGGAAATATTAAATAACCAAAGGATGGATGATCCTCTAAGGAAAATAAAAACTGTTAACTGGGTTAAAAAGTTATTTACCTATTTCCAAACTGAGTATATGAGAATATACCTAATAGATAATCAATATTATCATATGCTAAGAAGTTTCCCTCCCCCCCCCCCTTTAACTGGAAGTAGGAAAGTCACAATATACATGTAATTTAGAAAAATTTTCATTGCGTGGAATGAGAAGTGAATCTCTGCCCATACTGTATCAGTTTTCTAGAAGTTTTTTTGTTGAGTTCTCATAGTAAAAATTAATTTAAGAAGAAAGGAAATATTAAATAACCAAAGGATGGATGATCCTCTAAGGAAAATAAAAACTGTTAACTGGGTTAAACAGTTATTTACCTATTTCCAAACTGAGTATATGAGAATATACCTAATAGATAATCAATATTATCATATGCTAAGAAGTTTCCCTCCCCCCCCCCTTTAACTGGAAGTAGGAAAGTCACAATATACATGTAATTTAGAAAAATTTTCATTGCGTGGAATGAGAAGTGAATCTCTGCCCATACTGTATCAGTTTTCTAGAAGTTTTTTTGTTGAGTTCTCATAGTAGTCTGTTTGTTGTTTTAAACCCAGAGAAACGTATAAATAGCTCTGTATATTAATATTTTTCCGTATTTCAGGAGAGAATAGAATAAAATTTCTTTTAAATTATAATCCTATAAGTTAGTTATCTTTTTAAATTAACATAATTTAAAAAAAAAAATTAGGTTTTCATAGTATAATATTTATTAAGCTTAGTTTATATCAAAATTATATTCCCTTCAAGTTTTTAAAAAGAATTTAATTATTAGATGTCGTTAAAGAATTTTGTTTACAATGCATTTAAAAAAATTATTACAGGTTTGCCTCAGTGCCCTATCATATTTTTATTGCTCATAAACATTCCCTATTTGTTGCTTTAAGGTCACAAAATGTATCTGCGTATAGCTATATAATAGAAAACTTTATTTTATTAACTTTTTATTAAATGAAATGAAATGATAGAGGCTTTAAATTTTTCCTATGTTTAAATATACTTGATAATTTTTTTTACTAAAGTTATTTTTTAGATGCTCTTTAAAATGTATTATTATATTCTCATTTTGCCCTTGAAATCTTGTTAAGCACACTTTATTTTCGTACATCATAGGAAAGGAAAGATAGAACTGATGGGACAAGCACAGAACACAACTTTCGAATACCGAAGGTGTTGTGTGGTGTGCGACCAGTCACACCAGATTTTTTTTTTTTAAACAATGATAAAACTCGTCAGTCAAAACAGAAAAATATTGTTGAGAAGAAATTATTTTTTGACGGTAACGGTAAGGGGACTGCAGTGGGACTGACGATTCTGATCGTGACTGAACGATATCTCAAAAACTATTTAACTTACGGAGCTGTGGTTTGGTTTCAATTGTTTGAAATTTAATATACTTTAAAAATGATAATAACAACTAAAGTCAAAAAGCCCATAGTTTTTGAATTAAACTGGAAAAACTGAGAAATGTCCGAAAATTTTGCAGTTTTTCATATTACTCAGGTAGCACAACTTTTTTTTGCTTGTAAAATGTGGTTTCACACTCTCCTAAGGGGTCCAAATAACATTCCAAAAATGCAGCATTACTTCGCGTTTTGCGAATTTAATGTCGAATTTGATTGGACTATTACTGCAATTTTTGTTTTTTTTTTTACGATTACAAGACAACTATAAAGGTTACTGACCCCGTACGGGGCTTAAAAGAAAGGTAATTAAATGTGCTAAAACTCAATTTATCACAACTTTTCTCTAAGCTTGAGCGGTTAAGCCGATATTCGGCTTTAAACATAAGCAAAACTGAAAATTGTAACATTTGTGAAAATCTTGTACATTTTTCAATCATCATATCTCAAAATCTATTAGAGATATGGAGCTGTAGCTAGGCTCGAAATGTTTCAAATTTAATATACTTTCAATATTGTATGAGAATAGATTTTAAAAGCTCTTTAACTTACTTTGTAGACTGCTTCTTTCAACTCAACGAGAGCTTCATCCTAAAATCTAACCTATCCCACACTATCTATGACCGGGACGGCCATCTAATTCTAAAATGCATGTCCTCTTCTTTCTTGAGACGGTCACGATACGCGGAACACTCCCGGAAGGCAGGTAAGCCCTTATCAAATCAATTCGGAACGATACGGGGAAAACGCGCCCACAAGCCCAAGGAAAGGTTAAGAGGAAATAGAATACAACAGTTCGATTAATCTCCGCCGACCTGCCTAAACCATGTCATTTAATAGCGAGCTAAAATAGAGCGGAATTAATTGATCGGATAATCATTCACGAGTTAGGAAGGAAGCCCGGTCAATACAATACTGAAGATCCCCCTTGATTGCTCATCTCAGAAACAGAATGACGTTGTTCAAGATGTATGCTGAAAAAAAATAACCCTAAAAGCTAACAACATCCTATACGAACTCCTAACATCTTGAATATTAACTCACTCTGTCCTGAAACAACCAAGGCCTGGAACTCAGCACTGACTGACAGAGCCCCGAAGAAAGAGAAAAACACTCTTTCTCTCAAATACGCGAAGGGAATAAAGGAATTCTCCTAGTCCTCTTAGACACTGTTCAAAAAAGGAATTGAATCCTCTGCTGGGAGCCCTGCCTAACTAAAAGGGAAAGAACAACAACACCCTATGCCAGTACGAGGGACAATTCGCAATTGACCAACATCCAAGAGAAAGTCAGAGAATCCCCACACAAAAAGCCTAAACACCCCATAAATATATAAATGCGTGAGCGTAGAGATTTTCTAATTATTTTTATCGCCCTCTATATAGAATCTGTCTATTGCTAGATAATCTAATAAGGATTGCGTGTATTCTTAAACATTAACATTCAGTTAGTAAAATAAATAGAAATATCCCCATAAACGCAAAACTTATGCCCTAATATTACTAATAGCTAAAACAATAACACATGCACACTTGAATTGTCTCATATGACGATGTAGATATCCAAAACGTTGGGAAATGAATGAACGAGGTACTGTGCATGATCTATCTAATATCAATTGACAGCTTTTACCTTATGCACATTGACCATTCATCCATCCATTACCTTGAGAAGCACAAATTCTAAACTCTCTGGAATGGAAGAATTATATGTATTAATAACATCCTATCCATGCACCTATGTGAAAATATTCTAAAATGTTTAGGCCGAATTAAGATTTAAATAAAATTTTGAAAATCCTGTATCTAACTCACTCTACGCCCACGTAAATGTTCATACAGACTTTTATGTAGCTGCAATACTCAGGAATCAGTCGTAGAGATTGCCATGATGACTCGGTCGGCCTTCAAATTTTCCTCGCATCAGCACTGATGGTGTCTTCAATGCCTTATGAAGTCAAATCTGGAAGGCGATTAGTCGAATTCTGAAATAGAAATAAAAATAAAAAGTTATTTATTTTGTTTTAAGACAGTGGTTTCCAAACTTTATGTTATTGCGCCTCCCCCCCCCCCCCCCATTTTATAAAATAATACACATACAAAAATTTTTATTGCAAAAAAAAATGTAGCTAGTTTTATTTCGTTTTATTAGGCACTTCAAGCCGACGTTTCGGTCAGATATATACCATCCTCAGGGCTGAAGTATGTCAACAAAACTCCTCAAAAGATCGAATGGTACAATAAAGTAAGGTTTGAGGGTTTTGTTGACATACTTCATGAACAAATCAAAACATAAATTATAAATCTACTTACCAAAATGAAGAACTTGTAGACCGTAGCATCCCTGAAGCCCAGGCGAGGTGTGCATTGCTCTGGCTCAAAGGCAGAGGGTGTGCAAGCAGAAACCTGCCTCTTCCTGCCAAATAAGAGAGAAAGGAACAAAGAGAATTAGAAAACTTTTCGTATATACAGAACAGGTATAATATATTCTACATTTAAAAGACAACTAAGAATATTTATTTTTTGAATATTTCCTATCTTGGTGACGGAAATAATAGCACACAAAACAATTTAAAAAAAAATAGGAGAAAATATTTTTTTTTTAATAAACTAGCATTTTTATCAATAACATCAGATGAAAAATGGGAACGCTGTACATTTACTCATCACTTTGTAAATATCTATCTGTATATTCTCATGAAATTTGGTCAGTCAGAGGAAAAATAAAGAAAATTCAATTAAATAATTCTTTTTCATTTGAGAGATTTAATTATTATA